>JARHVA010003803.1:465000-552500 GCA_037957365.1 Torreya grandis | reverse complement strand
TATTCTAGTAAATCCTTGTTGGGATGTTACACTAAGCATGTCACCATGGGGTTCTCTAGTTACCTTCATCAAGAAGAAGGATGGCACTCTTCACTTGTGTACAAACTACAAGATGTTGAATAAAGTAATGATCAAGAATAGATATATGCTAACACACATTTATGATCTCTTTGATAAAATGTGAGGGGTCATAGTCTTTTATAAGATTGATCTTAGACTAGGGTATCACCAGTTGAGGATCCATGAAGAGGATATTATGAAAACACATTTAAGACTCGATATGGGCACTATAGATTCACATCATTACCATTTGGATTGACTAATGCTCTAGTAGTATTTATGAAAATTATGAATAGTGTGTTCAAAGATTACCTAAATCATTTTGTTTTGGTCTTTCTTGACGATGTCTTAATTTATTCCAAGGATGAGGAAGAACACTTGTAACATCTAGAATTGGTTTTTCTATGTTTGCATAAGCACAAGTTATATGGTAAATTATCTAAGTGTGCATGTTTCCAAAGGAAAGTGTAGTATTTAGGTCATATTATCTCTACAAATGGTATTTTAGTAGACCCAACAAAGATAGGAGCCATTATAGAGTGGTTGAAACCAAAGAATGTGCATGACGTAAGAAGTTTCATGGGATTAATGGATTATTATAGGAACTTTATTATAAATTTATCTAAGATAGCTAATCCAATTACCTCTTTTTAGTGAAATAATCAAAGTTTCATCTGGTTATATAAGTGTGAGGTAGCCTTTTAAGAACTAAAAAGGAGGCTTACTTCAACACTAGTGCTAAGAGTTCACAATCCTAATGGTCAATTCTTAGTGAATCATCAATGCATCTGGGGATGGACTTGGAGAAGTTCTTATGTAGGATGGTTTAGTGGTAGCTTATGAGTCTAGGAAACTAAAGCCATATAAGGTGAATTATTCCCTGCATGACTTAGAACTTGCAACAATTATGCATGCTTTCTAATTTTGGAGGCATTATCTATTGGAAAAACCATTTGAGATTAAGATTGATAGAATAGAACTCAAGTACATTTTCACCCAAGTAAATTTAAATGCTCATTAAAGATGAAGGTTATAGTTCTTATCTAATTATGATTTTAACAATAATTGTATTAAAGGCAAGGAGAGTAGAGTAGCTAATGCTCTAAGCTGTCGGAAGTACATAGCAGTCATGGATACTATCAGGAGTACTTTCATAAATCAAGTGATTAAATTATTTGTAGGAAATGAATTATATGATTAGGTCAATAAAACATTATCTGAGAATGCTTAGAATCCTAGGTATAAGGGTTTCATGATAGAGAATGATGGTCTTTTATAGTATAATGGTAGAATGTATGTGTTTGATAAAGAGAATTTGAGGAGTACAATGCTAAAGAAATTGCATAATGCCCCATATTTAGGACATCCTAAAGTAACCAAGCTCATGGCTAAGCTTAGATCACTCTATTTGTAAAAAGGAATCAATAGAGATGTAATGGATTTTATGTCTCATTATTTGGAATGTCGGCATGTGAAAGCTAAACATGTGCATCCATATAGATTACTATATCCACATGACATACTAGAATGGAAGTGGTAGGTGATCAATATACAATTTCCAAGGTTTGTTGTTATCATGGAATAGACATGACATGATCTTGGTAGTAGTTGATAAACTAACCAAGGTAGCCCACTTTATATGGGGTAACTTGACTCATGATACACTTGTACTTGTGAAGAGGTTCATAAAATAAGTGCATCAATTGCATTATTTTCAAAAGAAGATAATTTTGGATCAAGATCCAAGGATGACTTCTAAGTTTTGGTTTACTCTAAATTCAACTCTAGGTACTCAGTTTAACTTTAGCATTGCTTATCACCAATAAACTGATGGATAGATAGAGTGAGTTAACCCAATTTTAGAATATCTCCTTCATATGTACTACATGGATAAAAAATACAAGTGGGAAGAGTACCTTTCATTAGTTGAGTTTTCTTACATCAACTCATACCAATCAATGTTGAAGATGGCTTAGTTTGAAGCAATGTATGGAAGGAGGTATATAACACCAATTAGTTGGGACAAGTTAGAAAATAGGGTAGTATTTGGACCTAAGATACTTTTATAAATAGAATAGCAAGTTAGGACAATCAGGTAGAGGTTGGTTGAGGCCAATGATAGACAAAAAACTTATACTTATCTAAACAAAATATCTAGGTAGTTTTCTATTGGTGATAAAGTGTTTTTTAGGGTTAAGCCTAAAAAAAACTTGATTAAATTTAGAAAGCTAGCAAAACTTTCACTAAGATATATGGGACCCTTTGAGGTTTTGGAATTGGTCAATCCTATAGCTATAGGCTTGAATTACCACTAGCTCTAACTCTTTTTCATAATGTCTTCCATGCATCTTATCTTAAGAAGTATGTTACCGATACTTCACATGTGTTGGATTGGAATGTTTTGTAAGTTTTGGCCCCTGAGATGGTCATGGTAGAACTGATCAGAGTAATTGACACTCATAAACTCCATTTTCATAATAGATAAGTGTCATAATGCAAGGTCATATGGGATCAATATTTTAAATATAATGACACTTGGGAGGACTATGATGAGTTTTATAGGCCATTTCCACATTTGCCTACTTGATTTATTATTATATATTATATTATTTTCTATTGAATAATTTTTTAAATTCATAACTTGTGTTTGAATAAATGTCATCGAGATGATGACCAAGTTTAAGGGGGAAGGATGTCATATCTCGATTTATCTCTAAGATGAATAACCCTTTTGATTCATGGATTATTATTATTATTGATTAGTTGATTAACTAATATTTAATTAAGCTTAATAACATATGCTGATTATGGGATAATTTGTGTTGCTTAGTTTACATGATTAGTTTGATATGAGTTAGCAGTACTTTTACATTTTGTACATTGTGATCATGTTTGTTAATTATACAAAATAATTTTATGGATATAATGATGTTTAGATATAACTACCTTCATTGTTGTGAGGTGGATGTAGGACAGGTTCTTCCCTCAAATTGTGACACAAGGATAGCATTATTAGAGAGGGTGGTTTAGATGGACACATTGGGGGATGACAAAGAAAAAATCTAGAAATCCTTGCACACACCACATTTGTATTTCATGATTGTGTTGTTTGATAGATAGTTGTAGTATGTTTTATTTTACATTTGAATGACTACTATGATATTTTATGTTTCACTAATCTAGTTGCTATTAATGATCATGTTGATGTGTTGAGTGATTTAATTAATTTAGTGATCGTATGTAGCTTATCTTGTTTAATGTAATTTTTTGGTTGAATGAGTGAAATTGTATATGTTGTACTTAGCTTACTTCTTTATTTGGAATGACTATGTAGTATAACATTTTGATGTTATGTAGGCATTAAAAAGTATAGATGAATTCCATTTTAATTCATCTATAAGATTTAGTTAATATTTATTAAAGATTATTATTATGATGTTATATAGGTTTAATTTAAATGTCAAAAGATAAATAACATTGTTTTAAAAGTCATTGTATTCAATTAAATGTTTTATTAAAGAATGTATATTCATAATAAATTAGATATTAGTTATTATCAAATGATTTGGGAAATCATTGTAATTGCAAAGTGTTTATTTTGTGGATGGCATTGTAGCATTAAACTATAATCATTGAATACATATAGTATTACCATACTATGTAGTTAATACACTAGTTGAGTGGTTGATTTGCATGGGAAGCTAATATTGACTAAGTTGATAGTCATTTCATGGTAGCATGAAGGTTTTGTGACTCGTTGTTTATTTTTTTGTTTGGATGGGTTGTAAAGTCAATAACATACAAATATAATATGGATTTTATAATGATTATTTAAGGATTTTTGTAGAAGCCTCAATATTATTAGGGTTTATAATCATCTGTTGACTTTGGTTAAGCATCATTTTAGAGAAAATCATGGAGTTGGTTGTGTTTGCATGGTAAAAGACTGTAGAGTTGGTTGAGCTATTTGGGAACATATATTTTTGAGCAAGTTTAATCTATTGTTAATGGGGGGAGAAGTGAAAGGAAAATAGGTAGATGGAAATGAATAAACCACTAGTTGAGTGGTT
The DNA here is from genome assembly GCA_037957365.1 of Torreya grandis. Lineage (NCBI taxonomy): Eukaryota > Viridiplantae > Streptophyta > Pinopsida > Cupressales > Taxaceae > Torreya > Torreya grandis. The sequence goes on along the minus strand of JARHVA010003803.1, from coordinate 548,370 downwards.
GACTTTGCATGGGAGGATAATATTGACCAAGTTGATAGTCATTGCATGGTAGCATGAAGTTTTTGTGACTTGTGGTTAATTTTTTTGTTAGGATGGGTTGTAAAGTCAATAACATGAAAATATAACATGGATTTTTATATAATCCTTGAGATGATTAGGGTTTCTAATCATCCATTGACTTTGGTTAAGCATCATTTTGGAGAAAATCATGGAGTTGGTTGTGTTTGCATGGTGGCATACTATGGAGTTGGTTGATCTATTTGGGCATGCATATTTTTGAGTGAGTTTAATATTTTGTTAATGGGGGAGAAGTGGAATATGATTAGGTGGATGGAAAAGAATAAAAATAAGAGAATGGGGGATATGAACGAGATGTCTCATGACATATAAAGAGTAAGAGATAACAGGAGAATAAGTTGTGAACAAGTGCAAGAAAAAGGTAATTGTTTGGATTTATTTGGAATTCATACATTTACCAGGTAGGTTTTGTAGTTAAGTTTCTATTTGAAATAATGAATGGGTTTTTGAACTTATTTGGTTACTGGGTTTCTTTGTTTGAATCTTAGAATAATTGGGTTGCGTGTAGATCTGTTTGGAAGGCTAGGCCTCCACATAACCCCACATTCAACCTAAGGTAACATGAAGGTTTTGGTAAAATCCATAGAATTTCTATGACTATTTTAAGCTTCTATGAATTAATTATGTCCTAAACTCCTCTCTCTCAGCTCAAAAACTTTGTTCAAATAAAGGGAAAGCTATTCTTGATGGGTATATATGTTGTGGCTTAAACTATTTGGTTTGAATTAGTTTTTTATATATTCATTCTTGGTATTTATAATATGGATTGAAACTTGAACAGTATGTGGGTTTGACTATGTATACATCTATTTGGATTTAGGGTTTGATGAATAAATTCTTATACAAAATTAATTGTGTTGATATATAAAATATATATGTTGGTATATTTATATGTATACACTCAATATAAAAAAATAACACACACACACACACACATTTGATATATTTATTTTGGTACTTTGGAAGTATAACATTTTTAAAGGAAACTGTTTGGTTGTATTAAGTCCATCTGGAGGATGCCTATAAGGAAGAACTGGACATGTGGGTTTGAATTAAATTAAGTTGAGTAAAATACAAATGAATTCATACATTTTATAATATGATCTTTGTTTAAGTTAATAACTCATAATAGAGCCCATAAATTATATACTTACTCCTACTTGGGTTTAGAAATTAAATGGTTAAAATATTATACCTAGGTATGGGTAGGTGAGAGAATGAACTATTGTTTGATATTGACTCTATTTTTATAGGAATATGAACTTGGTGTAAATATTTTATGACTAAGATAATATGTCATTATATTCCTTTTATGTGGATTATGCATTCGATTATATGTGACTGTGTATACTGCTGCATACTTGGATTTGTTTGTATTTGTGTAATAAGTTTTGCTCAGTCAATATAAAAATGGGTCTATGGTGTTATTCATAAAATTGTACAAGGAAGTTTGTATTGTAAATTTATTTATTTTTATAGAAAATTTTCCCAAATTGAGTCTAGCTGATTAATTGTATATATTTGATAATATGTTTTTAGTTTGAGTATCAATTAATTTGATGGAATTGTGGAAATTGATTCAAAGGTTTTGGTATGAACTACTGGTTGTGTATAGAATTATGTATGTGTCATTTATAAGTGTATTTGTATTTATCTAGTTTAATAAAATGGCTATGGGGCATTTTTGTTAGATAAATTTATATAAATTAAGTATACAAAATACTCTTAGATAACAAACAATAGATGTATTATTTGAGTATGTTGTATACAAGATATTTGTACTATACTGGAATGGTATTTGAGGATATATATATATATATATATATATATATATATATATATATATATATATATATATATATATATATATATACAACTGTGGACTATGTAATAAATTTGAATTGATTTACCATTTACGTATATATGTATATATATAAATAGTAGTATAGTGCTTTAAAACATTATTACCTTATAAGGTGTAAAAGGATGCTTTTTATATATTTTAATTTTTGTATAAAATAATTAAGATAAAGTATTTAATAATTAAATATAAATAATTTATGATGTGTTGGAATGGCTTTTTTTATATGTGGAATATGAATAATTTATTAGGCCTATGATATAATGTTGTTTCATGGAGAAATAACATTATAAGTTACTTGTGGTTAAGTAACTAGCAGTCTAGATAATCATTACCCAGATGGTATTTTATAATGAGGACATTTTTTGGATTCTATTTATTATTTGTAATAAACTAGATGATTTTGGATTCATTGTATATTAATTTGATAGACTAAATGAATGTATTAGATATTTATGAACTTAGCATGATTGCTATTATTATCTAAAGTGAAATATAAGAATGAATATATTTGTTTTTATATTATTATATATATTTTTAATCAAATCTCACATTTATGACCCTAATTAAGCATTGGATGGATTCCATTGGCTTAATTAGTGCCATTAATTGAAGATGAGGTGTAATCCGATCGAGTGGTGTGTATGAATTTGATTGATCCTAAAGATTATTTATTATTGAAAAATTTGGCCAAAGTAATATTTGATAAGCATTGTCATTTCATATGTTGATATAGTTTTCATATTTGTGTGATATCATATTAAAATAGATTTCTTTATGGTGTACATTATGTATTAGATATCTTCAACACATGGGTTCTAGTTTGTTACTCTATATTCTCATACTATCATTATCTACCCATCCATGAAGGGATGACCATCCCATTGTTTGGGAGAGAGTGTGATGGATGTTAGGTTGTGGAGCTAAAAGCTTCATTGATGCAAACATGGGAGGAGGTTGCTGAGTGTCACAGTCACCGGCGTCAGTCAGGGGTAGACGAAAGGAAATCGGCATCGACAGGAATCGGCCGACGTCGATCACCTCTAGAAAGATAGGGACCGACGTCGATCGCTTGTGCAGTTCGGAACTGTGAGTGTTATGGATAGTTTCTTAACGAACCAATTATTTGCATGATAAAGGCTAATTTTAGTCTTGGAGCTGCGGATCTAATTATTGTAATTAAGAAAGTCTAATTATTGTATGCATGAGATCTATATAATAGACTCATGGGCTGTATTGTAAAGTGTACTAGATAGCCATTGTGCTTGTAGAGAGAGCAAGAGTAGCTCCTCCTAGTTCCAAAGGGGTGCCGAGTGTGTATGATCAAGGAGAGTTACAGGTTGTGCAAGTTCTGGTAGAAGATTCACCGGGGTACTGGTTGAAGAATCATAAGGACTTGGTGAGGTAAGGACAAGGGTTCTTCAGGGTGTAGAGATATCTACATGGTAAGTAAGGTCTGGTGATTTACAGGTTGATGCAAGAGCAGGGAGATCTACTTGGAGTACGGTTGTGTACTTGGTGTACTGGCATCATTGTTACTGATTGGTGGAGGTGAACAACAACTCTGTGTTTGAGTTGATTGTTGTGACCATAATTGAGAGAGAGAACTGTTGAAAGAGAATTATTGGTGAACCCTACAAGTGTGGGAGCTCTAGAGGTGTGGGAAGAAGTGTGGCATCTTCTTTATTGTATTTTCTTCTGGAAGAGTATTAATACAATTGGGTATTGTCTCTCATATTCTGTGTTGTTTCATATTTCTAGTTACTTATTCATTCTAGTTAAATTCCATGTTTAGTTGCTAATACAAAGGTAATCAAGTGTGCCCTTAGTGGGCAGTAGGATCCTGACAATTGGTATCAGACCCAGGTTGACCAGGTTGGTACCAATCTTGATAAGTGGTATCAGAGCATGGTTAAGTACACTAACAGGTGGTCAGAGCGTGTTAAGTGTTTTGTTGATTATAGGTCACTCTCAGGGGTTTCAAATTGAGTGGGAGTATAGCAATGGTAGAAGAAAGTAAGCTACGAATGGAGAAACTGAATAGCATGAATGGTCTAATTGATGGAAAGAAAGAGCAGGTAAAGAAAGATTGCTAGTTGGTAGAAGATCAGTATGAAGGAAATGAAGACGTAGATATTGTAGGTGTTGTTGCACATGATGCTCTGGATATAGTAGAATCTTGGTCTATAGATTTTGTTGCCTCTTTCCATGCAGCCTGAAATAGAGCATCTTTTCATGAATATGTCTAGGGAGACTTTAGAGAGATTTATTTAGGGGTTGGTGAGCCTTGTCAGATTATTTACAAAGAGGAAGTGAAGCTGAAATTGTAGACAGGGAACACACGAGTGTTGAAGGAGGTCATGCAGGTCCTAGTCTTGGAGATGAGTCTAATTTCTTCAGGAAAGTTAGGTGATGAGAGATGCATAGTAACTCTCACAGCGGATGCACTTGAATTAGATGGTGGTAAGAAAGTAGGTATCCTTTATCTATCTACTTATATTACTTATTCACCTTTTTTTGCATAGATGTGGCTTTGTAGGCTTGGTCACATGTGTAAGAAGGGGATGCATGTTCTAAAGCAGAAGATAGATGTCTTTGATAAACTTAAGTACTAGAAAGCTTTGGTGTTCATGGAGGAGATGACAGATAGAGATCAGTGGAGAAGGCTAGATTATTCTGAGCAAGGCTGTGTTGATTTGGACAGGGTTTTGATCCAAGGGAGCTCATGGGTAAGAAGATTATCACTCATAAGAGAACACAGGTGCTGACATTGGTCAAGAGAAATTGGCATCGAACAGACAGGTACCGATGTCAGTCATATGTAGACCAACAGAGTCGGTGGTGTTAGGTAGGTGGCAATTGATGTCGGTCAAGGGAACCAACATCGACAGTCAGGGTCAGTCACAGGGAACTGACGTCAGTTGGTTGTAGACTAGGAGATGGCCAAGATCGGTCACTAGAACAGATGTTGGGCAGACAACAAGCTGTCAAGGAGTTTCAAATGCCCATGTGGAGGATTGAAATGGTAAGTGAGCCTCATATTTGTTGTTCACCTTCTTTATACTACTTGTTGCTCACTAATGGTCAAGAATCAAGAAGATGTAAAGAGGCAATGCAGGTAGAATCCAGGAAACAGTGGGAGCATGGCATGAATTCTTTGGAAGAGAACCAAGCAGGAGTTTTGGTAGAGTTTCCAGTTGGGATAAAAGCACTGATAGAATAATGGATTCCCAAGTTAGAGAAGAGAGTGGATGGACACGTGAGACAGAAGGCCAGAGTATATGGTCTTGAGCAGGCTGTAGGATAGTGGTACAGGTTTGACAGGTGTATGACAAAGCATGGCTTTGGTCAAGGTCAATGTAACCATTGTGTTTTCTTTACCAAGTTGGATAATGGTCCCAATATTATCCTGTTACTGTATGTGGTGTGGTTGCTTGTTGCATGATTACACATGCAGGGAGTTTCTGAGCGAAAGGTAAAGTTAGTTTAGAGGTATGTCATGAAGAATTTGGGAGCAGCAAAATTCTTTGGCATAAGATACATGGAAGATCATAGGTTGATTTTGTCTCCAGTGGGAGTTGATGTGAAGAAGGTGTTGGTGGGGTTCAATTTACAGGATGCAGAATTGGTAAGCACACCAAGGGCTGGACAGCTTAAAATAGTGTTTGAAATCACATGAGGTCTAGTGTAGACCTGAGTTTTCCCAAGTAGTGGGAGTTGTCAGAGAGTTTGGAGCCAATTCGGGGAAGGTGGATTCTCAGATATCTGAGAGGGACTAGTAGCAGGTTAACATGTTATGCAGGGTCAAGGTCTTCACTACATGGAGTTGTAGGTTCAGATGTGGCAGGTTACTTGGATGATAGGTGTTGCACCATAGGATGTGTGGTGGTTGGTCTTTAGGGTTGAGCTTAAAGAGGGATATAAGCCAAGAAACAAATTAGATGGTGTACAAGTATAGGTATAATGCAACTGTTTATCTCCAAGTGGGAGATTGTTAGGTTGTGGAGCTAAAAGCTTCATTGATGCAGACATGGGAGGAGGTTGTTGAGTGTCACAGTCACCAACGTCAATCAAGTCAACCGACATCAGTCAGGGGTAGATGAAAGGAAATTGGCATCAGTAGGAATCAACCGACGTCAATCACCTCTAGACAGACAGGGACTGATGTCGGTCACCTGTGCGGTTTGGAACTACGAGTGTTACAGACAGTTTGTTAACAAACTAGTTTTTTGCATGATAAAGGATAATTTTAGTCTTGGAGCTGTGGATCTAATTATTGTAATTAAGAAAGTCTAATTATTGTATGCATGAGATCTATATAATAGACTCATGGGCTGTATTGTAAAGTGTGCTAGATAGCCATTGTGCTTGTAGAGAGAGCAAGAGTAGCTCCTCCTAGTTCTAAAGGGGTGTCGAGTGTGTATGATCAGGGAGAGTTGTAGGTTGTGCAAGTTTTGGTAGAAGATCCATCGGGGTACTGGTTGAAGAATCATAAGGAATTGGTGAGGCAAGGATAAGGGTTCTTTAGGGTGTAGAGATATCTACATGGTAAGTAAGGTCTAGTGATTTGCAGGTTGATGCAAGAGCAGGGAGATCTACTTGGAGTACGGTTGTGTACTTGGTGTACTGGCAGCATTGTTACTGACTGGTGGAGGTGAACAACAACTATGTGTTTGAGTTGATTATTGTGACCGTAATTGAGAGAGAGAATTGTTGAAGGAGAATTATTGGTGAACCCTAGAAGTGTGGGAGCTCTAGAGGTGTGGGAAGAAGAAGTGTGGCATCTTCTTTATTGTATTTTCTTTTGGAAGAGTATTAATACAATTGGGTATTGTCTCTCATATTCTGTGTTGTTTCATATTTCTAGTTACTTATTCATTCTGGTTAAATTCCATGTTTAGTTGCTAATACAAAGGTAATCAAGTGTGCCCTTAGTGGGTAGTAGGATCCTGACAATGGATCTATGGTTTGTGGTTGCTGTGGAAAAGCACTCAAATGATGCTTTCCATCTTATCTGGAGTACTATATTTGAGACTACACTTAAGATTACATATTGATACTTGAGTCATGGAGACTCTTGAGTTGTAGAGACTTTGCTAAGAGGAGTTTTTTTAATCATATTTTATATTTTGAGATATTTTTATGTATTTTTTAAAATTGTAATATTTACACAGTATACTTAGACAACAGTGGTTGTAATGTTATGTCAATCATGGTTGAATTTGTACTATTTAATTTATGATGAGATGCAATATTTATTATCATTTTAGTATGGTTCATGATTTCTATATCTATTCATGGTGATCCTTAGCTAAGTGGATTAACTATGAACATTTTTGGTTAACCAAATTAATACATTAGTTAAAGATCACTAGTTAGGTTTCTCGTGGTGAAATCTATATGATGAATATGTGTAATTAATTTAAAAAAAAAATGATAGCTGTATTTCGATAAAACCTAATGGGGTTGTTACATTTTTTATGTAATTAGACAACCCACCATGTTTAAGAATGGTCTAGACCTATTTTTTTCTTGATTTAATAAGCATTTTTAGGATCCACTCTACATAGGTCACTTCCCATCTCCAGAATACCATCTAAACTCAAACTGAGAATTCAATTTGATTTCTCTATTCAAATCAAGCCCTAATTTTGGAATATAGGAAATAAATCATTTCCTATATGGCTTTTTGTAAAATCATTACACATTTAATGTCATTACATTTTATAACATCATTGGGATTATCCCAAGGCTTATCATGAGTCCAAACATGATTTTGAAAGTTGCTAAAATCATTTCTAAATGTTAGATTATTTTTCTAAATTGTGGAAATATGTATATTAATGATAGCCGATAACAAACTTTTCATAATGATAAAACCATAACTTATTTATTTCGTATAAAACTCAAGGAAATCCATATACCAAAGTTTTCCTATCAAATCAAAGTTACATCATAATGAGATGAACCACTTCCATTGGAATATCATTTGTGTTGATCCACTTGGAAAAAAATTCTTTATTGGCATCCTTATTGGAAAACCATTCTGTAGTCTTATTCCCTTCTCTATAGGTGTGAAGAATCATAATTTTTTGGATATATTAGACAATGTTAAATGATTCCTCATAATGTTTCTTATAGTCTAGCTAGGAACATGTTTCTTATTTAGATAGTTGATAATGTTTAAAGAATCACACAACCACAACCTCTCTTATACTATATTTGATGACCCCACCTCCACCAAATTTCTTAGGGTTTTCTTTAGAGGCCCCATAAATGTTGAGTTTGACCCATTCTAAAGGAAAAGTCCATTTAGTTAGGTTTATTATCTAATTTTCATATTCATAGTCACTTCGACCATCAATAGATAAGTTCTAAGTTTTAGCAATTTTTAGCTCTATTTCTTTAAAAAAATTATCATCTTTCTTATCAATAGAGGAAAAATTTTATTTGAGGAGATTAATCACTTTCAAACCCACATATTCAAGATATTTATTCAAACCTTTAAATATCCTTTGGTTCCTTTCTTTCCATAATCCCCAAAAACATGGGATAAATCCAAATACCATAAAATTCTACGGCCATCACTCTTAAAAAGAGCAGTCCAATGACACCACATATCAAAATGTGAATAATATTGAACCCAATCAATATCAAACTTAGATAAAATAAAGACTAATACCTTGAAGGCAAATAGACATTTTAAAATCAAATGAACCATATATTTTTCATTACTTTCACATAATACACATCTATTGGGGATTAACAGTTCTCCTTTCATGAGGTTATCTATCATAAGAATTTTATCTTGAATAGCTAACCAAAATAATATATTGACCTTGGGTATTAAATACTTATTCCAAAACTTAATCCAATAGAAACCATTAGGACAAACATTTAAGGCTACATTATACCTATATTTAACATTATAATTACCATCAAAGGAGTCCTCCCAAACCAACTCATTCATTTTTGGCAACCTAATCACAAAAACCCCTTTAACAAGTGATTGAGATAAAAAATGATATTGTATTATTCACAATCAACTTTATCCAATGACAAGACTTTCCATCATCTCCCCCATTCCCTATTTCAAGTGTAATCAAAGACTCTTTCTCTATAAATTCTTTTAAGACTATCACTAACCCTATTCTAAGGTTCCACAAATTGAAGAGGAGAGTTCAAAATCCATGAATCCTCCTAAAATAACACTTTTTCACTAGATCTAATCTTCCATTTACTCCCTTTCTAAATCAATTTTATACATTTAATTAATGAATTCCAAAATAAAAACTCTCAAAATAAAGTCATCCAAGAGCCATTTTTATTTATCCTAGGTAACCAAATATTTATCCTTGAATTTAATCCACTAATTATTCTATTTAAGAAATATCCAACCCATCTTGGCAACCAAAGCTAATTTCATAGGGTTGATTAAATTAATACCTAACCCACCAAGGTTCTTGGGGTAGCATACTTTATCCCAAGCAACCAAAAAAAAATCTATTCTTCTCCTTCATACTAAACCAGAGGAAACACTATTGAATTTTCTCTATCTTATTTGTAATAGATCTAGGAACTTTAAAGAAAGGAAAGGACATAAGATAAATCATAAGGATTTGGAAATTAATCTTGATCAACTACTATTTTCTATCCTAAAAAATAAATTTGCCTTTCCAACCAACCAATTTATGTTGAAACCTATCCAATAATGAATTCTAAGCCTCCAAGGGCATCTTATCATGAAAAAGTGGTATCCAAAGGTAGGTAGAGGGGAAATTCTTAATTTAAAAGCATAAAATTATATCTTTTTTTGTTGAATAATGAGGGGAGTATTGATAATAATCAACAAAATTTTATAAAGATTTATATTTTGATGCGAGGCTTCCTCATAATCCTTAAAAAAATTCTTCAATTCTTTGGCCTCTTTAACTGATGCTTCGACAAGGATTATGGTATCATCAACAAATTATTGATGAGAGATAGGATCCACATTTCAAGATGGTTTGATTCCTTTTATCTTCCCACTTATAATAGCCAAAGCTAAGGTTATGCTAAGAGCCTGTACCATAATAATTAAAAATAAAGGAGATAATGAGTCTCATTATCTAAAACCCTCTTCGCTAGGGAATAACACTTCAAGTGATCCATTCAACAAAATAGGAAACATAGTAGTAGAAACACAAATAAAGATCAATTTCTAAACTAAGGCTAAAATTTGAGCTTTTTCAAAATTAACCCTAGAAAACTCTAAGAAACCCTATCATATACTGTGTTCATGTCAAGATTAGGGACCATTACTTATTTTTCCCCTTTAAGTGGAGAGTTTCTAGGATAAATATTTTACCATCCTAAATTTGCCTCCCAATAACAAAACCACCCTACTGATTAGAGATAATAAATAAAATAAGGGTTTGAATTCTAAAATCTAAAAACTTAATGAAAATTTTATAAATGGTATTACACATACTAATAGGTATTTAATTTTTGAAATATTGAGCTCCATATTTCTTCAACTGAAATCGAATTCAACAATATCTTATTGTCAGCATGGTTGATTAACAAAGGAATAATATCCAAAATTCTATTCACCACTTCCCCATTATTATTGCCTTCACTAGAAATGGGATTTATATATAAATTAATAGCCTCATATTTGATAATAAGAGGATTAGAACTAGAATCACCATTATCCTTAACAATCTCAAAAATTATTTTTTTACTTCTATGTTTGAGAGTAGAAATATTTGTATTCTTGTCCCCATTTTTGAGACAAAGAGCTATGGACTTTTGTCTCCAAATTATTTCCTCCTTAGAAGTGATAGAATGATACTCACTGATAAGGTTTTTATCTATAACATAGGAATTTTAGTCCATGCCCTCAACCTTAATTTTTATTTCTAAACTTTCCATCTCATCCACAATTTTCATCTTTTTCTCAAAAATATTACCGAAAATGCATTTATTCCACTTCATAATTAGATGTTAATGTTCTTGACTTTTTTGTCCACTCTAAACATGGAATAACCATTAATACCAATACTCCACCAGTCCTTGATTTTGTTCTCCAGGTTAGGATGCTACATCCACATATTTTCAAACCAAAAAGGAATTTTAAGCTTTATTTCCCCCATATCCATATTAAGCAAAATGGTATTATGATCAAAACCAATTTTAGGTAATGAAGATAAATAATATGAGAAATAATCCATTCAAGTGTTTCAATTAATCTTTCAAGTCTCGCTTGAATCAAATTCTTACCAAATCTTCTAGTTGACTAAGTGAAGCTAGATCCTCTCAACTCTACATCAAGAAAGCCATTAGTTGTAATGAAGCTAGAAAAGTCCTCCATACTTCTATTATATTCCTGATTTAATTTTGTATACTCATGACAATAAAGAGGATGATAATAATAAAGAGTGAGAGAGAGAGATAAATTTTCATCCATCAATGTATGTATAATATAACGTAGTTGATCTTTTAATTTGTTAAACAAAAGTAATGGCCTCTTATTTGGAGTATGTTTATGTACTTTAGGGTATAATTTATAAACCATTTCTTTTCCTTTATTAAGGCATTTTAATTTCTATTCCTTAATATTAACCTTTTTTGTTGATTCATATCTTGTGAATGTCTTGTAGTGAAGACCTTCTTTTAGATGCTAAATTTAGATTCCTCTATTTGTTGATAACCGGTTACTTATTTGTAAATGATTATGATTGAGTAACCTTTATTGTTACATAATTTATCTCACATTCATATTTAACTACATTCATATATAATTTTAAAAATAGGTGAAAAGTATATGCATGGCCCTTTCCTTGAGTGGTAATAAAAGACCTCTACTAAAGATAAATTATTTGTCCAAATCTAAGTGTTGATAAGTTAGAGAGTGCATATTATTTTTGAACCAAAAAATGTAGTCTTAAATTATCTCATTGTGATCTTGTCACAAACTTTTTATATGTTCTAATGTGGGGTTAGGTACCTCATGATTATGCTAATCAAATAAGAATGTACCTTCTAACTTTTTGAAGTTGAAAAAAGAGCCACTAGGTAAATTGTAGAACCAATATGAATCCTCTCTTGTAAGACTTATATCAAAATATTCAAATAACATACATCCATAATTACTCTAATATCCAAAATAAAGGGTATATTGTACTAAATGTGTACAAGGATCTCCACAACCATGAAATAATGGTAATTTAGACATAACAAAATATTTTGGAAATGGATACTCATATTAAATTCATGTAAGGGGTTATCCTGGGATAACATTATCTTTCATACTAAAACAACATGATTTAGTTTGTAAAGTGAGATCAATAACTTGATTTTGGATCTCTCCAATGGCATGCATCATGCATACAATATGCCTAGTAGTAATATTAGTTATTTGGAAAGACTCGTTTATGAGTTGCAATAGATCATCCATTTTGAACATTGGTGTAAGAGAATCATGAAAATTTTAATTACATGGTTTGGGATTACATTCTAATGCAACATCGATAAAAACTTAAGGATCATTGCTTAGCTTACCATTTTGAATATTTATAGGATTAGAAACATGACATTGCTCTTTATTGCTTTAGGAAAGGATAAATAATATTCATAATGGGTGATACCTTGCAACTTGATTTGAATGGGTAAATAATGAATATTTAAGAATCATTGCATTATATTTCATTTTCTTTTCTTTATAAATCTATAGGTATGCTATTATTTTGAATTTGTAATCCACTTTCATTTACATATTGTATTATTAAAGAGACTGAAATAAAATTATATTGCTATTTATTGATTCCAATTGATAAGAGATATTATCACCATTATCTATATAATTATCTATGTCTAAATGATAATGTGGAATATATGAATCTACATCATTCACCGTTTCTATATAGAGATAAGGAGTAACACATTCATATGTAAAATTTGATATTTCTATGCAAAATCTAAGCTTTTGTAATTTATATTTATTAATGTGATGAAATGAATGAGATAAATCACAAGGTAAATATTGTATTTTAATTAATTATTTTTAATATTATAAGCCTTATAAGAGTTCAATGGAGAAAATATATGCATTACTAATATGTTCTTTTTGTTTTCTTTTTTGAAAAGAGGAATACAAGTGAGGAATGGGTTGTGTAATTTATAAATTAGTTAACTCAGTTTCTTATTCACTCTATTAATCACTATTGTACCACTCATATTTATTATAAAAATCATAACAATATATATTAGAATCATATTCTTGATTAGCATCAAAAAATATACAACTGTGATCATTAGTTCATTCATTTTCATAAGCATAAGGTATAGTATTGCTAGAAAAAAATGAATGTTAAGGATGACCACCATTTGGAATTTCATATTTAGATACATATTAAGAATTTATATTTTATTTTTTAACCTAAAATATAAAAAATAATGGCAATTATCATTCTCAATGTTAACAAACAACTAATCATACAATAAAAGCAATGCTATCAATGGGTGTAACTAGGAATGATGTGTTTTCTTTGTAGACTCTCAAAAATATTAATCCTAATTATAAATAGTGAATATGAACACAAATACAATAACTATGAAGGATTGCACCATTCTCATAGCCACATTATCCCATCTCATTGGATACGTTGAGAGTAACTTCCTAGGGATAACTACTTATTGGTGCACTATAAGAAACAACAACCGAAGGCTTCCTATGACTAAAAACATAATCCTAAGTGTTTATAATATACCATGAAGTGCATGGAAAATAAATTTTGTATATAATTTTTTCAAATGGCTTGATTATTGAGGAAATACCCTTCATGCCATGATACAGGGAAAATTACTAATCAGTTTACCTAGAATGACACCTCTAATGAGTTTTAAAATTGTTAGAATGTAATTTATAGGAAAACCAAGAAAAATAAAGAATAAAATAAAAAAATAGAAGCTAAAAAATAAATATTAGTTTTAAATAATATGTTTTACACTATTTTGATAAAAACATTAAATGTGAAGTTAAGAAGTGTTATTATGTATATAGGTGTAAAAATTGAAAAATCATAATGCTAATGATATACAAATGATTAAATATTCTGACTTTGACAAGATGCTAAATTTATAAATATATAATTTTGAGAAAGTATTAATAAGAAAGATAGTTATATCATACATGGATACTAGTTGACTATCTATTTTACAAAGACTAGAAGAATAGATAATTATGTAGGGTTAGTATCAAACACAAAATTAAAAATAGAATCTAGACAGGTAAACTATAAATGGATATTAGAATAATGCACCCAAGTTTGTTATTTTTGGACTTATCTAAATTGAATATGATGGGTTATAGTCATAAATATATATAGAAAATAGGAATATGTAAGTGATAGATCATAGGTAGAGGTAAATGATATTTTTAGACGTGAGCATAGTAGTAAGATATCAGTGTAGTGCACCAAGTCCCTTAACCATGAACTTATCACAATTGAATATACTAGAAAATTTATTATTTCACCACTTACATATGAATTAAATAAAGTCTTGTATACATCCTCAAATCTAAAAAATAGTGAAACATACTTGCAATAATTAAACCCTAACTTCATACACATAAACCTAATTGGAATTTGTTGGGGTGGGGGTGTAAATTAGGAAAGGGGCTTGAGTTAGAATAACCTTGGTCAATCCTCATTAAAATAAAAAGTGTTGCACTAAATTTCCAATAATTAAAATAAGGCTCAAATGTAAATGTAGTTTTCCCACTTATATGTGTGTATGGAACGATGAATGCAATTCTATATGTTCTTTCTCCTATTTTATCCTTAGCATAAGTATACAAATGGAAATTCATCTTTGAATATTACTTCAATAGACCTGTTGATGTAGTGGATTGCACTCAGAGCAAGGAGGTTGAGCTCCTGCCTTCCACACGCAACAATGGAAACTCCCCTCTCACCTGTGGGACTGGCGAAGCTAGAGGGGAGAGTCTCTAGGTAAAGGCCAGTTCCCTTTGATGCATCTAATTTGTTTCAGTAAGTGATAACATATATATATATATATATATATAATGGGGGAGATGAAAAGGGAGAAAGATTGCAGGAAAACAAACTACTCTAAAGGAGGTGATGCACCAAAATGATCTGACCTTCTCACACTCACACTTAAAATCAAACAAAAACATACATACACTTCAAACTGGTAGAAGGACCTGGCTGCAAGAAACTCGATAGGGAGGCTTTAATGGAAAATACAAAAAATAGAGATTCACCAAAGGTGCTGTGAAAGGCACACTGTATAGTAATTTCTTCTATTTCTACACTTCCAAATATAGCTCTCCTTGTCAGTTATAAAAATGGCACCTTATAAACACTAGGTATGTTGGTGTTGAACCTTTGGAAGTATCAAGAAGTAATGACTAAACACAAACTAACACTCAGACATACACATAGATATCTAACCATGATAGAGGTAAAAAATGCGTTTATTGATTCAAGTGAAAATTTGCCAGGGCTATGCCTTACAAAATGTGGAAGATCATTTCTCAAATGACAAGTCTCCGATATATAGAGGAAGAAAAGAGGCCCTTTGGCACCCTTTTTACAAGTGACCCATGGTAGGCATTGTGTCAACCACTGAAATAACTTCTTGAATTGACACCTTCTTGCGTCACTTGGATTGCTCGTCTACTTCTGTGTGATGGCCATTCTACTATCAGGATTTGAATTTATGAACCATGCCATTTTCCTGCTCTATGATGCATATCAAGGGAAACAAGTCACGTTGATCACTGTTTGTGCCTCTTTGATGACCACATGGTAGGCACTATGTCAACCACTAAAATAACTTCTTGAATTGACACCTTCCTGTGTCACTTGGATTGCTCATCGACTTCTGCGTGATGGCCATTCTATTGTCAGGATTTGAATTTATGAGCTGTGCCATTTTCCTTATCTATGATCTCTAGGCTCTTTGTCCTTTTCTGATCCTTCGACCCTCAGGGGTGATCTTCTGGTGGGTCACTGCATTCTTTGGGCTCATTTCATGGTTGGCACTTGGGCATTTAAAAAACTAATGGCTTTTTTACTAGCTTAAATTTGACATTCACGCACCCATCACCCCTAGACTTTTCTTTGGCTTCCTGCCTTGCCCCCTTCACTGAGAGTGCATCTACCTTGGACATGTGTTGTAATCCGCTACTTGGGCACCCAGAAGACAATTTGAAATGCAGACGTTGACACATGGCAGCTTTTGCTAAGCTAATAATGGGACGTGGTAGCATTTGTTTACATTAGAGGGCCTTTTGAGAGTTAGGTGGAAGTAGGGGACTAATTTTTCACCCTGTTGGGCAAAAATGGTCAACAAATTGGTGACTCCCAGGGGAAGCATGCCTGCTATGCTTAGAAGCCAGTTGCCTTAAAAATCCATTGGGCACGAGGTCAGATTGTAACTTAAAGATCAACAATAGATCTGATAAATCTAAAATTGATCACACAGATTCACCTCAAAAGGGAAAGAAAACACACACAAAGCTAAGAAAACTACTTGTGCAAACAACACTTAGGGGAAATAGGGAAAGAAAACTAAAAGCAACCTACTATATATAGCTAACCAGGTATTTTTGATTCCCTCCTGGATCAAAGTGAAAGCTTCTAATGTCTCCTTCATCTGACACACCTAGTATCGATAATGGATTCCATAAGGAAATATTTATGTGCAGCTTCTTCACCTAGTCTATCATGTTAATCTGAGGATTGCTCCCTTTCATATTTTCTTTGGGGTCGCTTGTAGCCTTTTGAGGCGTAGGCCAGGGAGCTAAATGTACAATTGGTGGCCTGAAATTTGGGATTTTTTGGTTCACCTGTGGTGGAAGAGATGGTGTGGATCTTTGAACATCTGCTTGAGTTTCTTCCATAGCTCTCCCTTTGGATCTTGTGTTGGTTGCAACACAGTTAGCCTGATTGTCTTTAGCACCTACATAATTGATTACATAGAACTCACCTTCTAGGTGGTTCATAAGAGTAGAGTTAGGCTAACTCTGACTGCTACTTGTGCTAGGTTGCATTGGAGCCTCGAAGACCTAGGAATGAGTAGCTACCTGATTGTCTAGCACATTTGGGTAACAACCCATCATCTCATTTATATAAATAGCTTGCTCCTGACCATATCCCATGGTTGAACATCTTGGCTGTTCCTACACCAGATTGTTCTAAACGGGCACCATGACCTTAGATGATGAAGGGGGCCCAGGTTGTAGCCTTGGAAAGGTTTGGTCTGAGTAAGCTAACCATGTCCTTGATTGTAGTTTTGGAAAGGGGGTCTAGGGGCTTGACCATAATGCTGGTATCCCTGATTTGGTCTGTTGCTTTGAGCTTGCCGCCTTTTAAGAGCTACAAGTTCATTTGACATACTCTGCAATAGACTCTTAACTTCATGAAGCTCATTGGATGGAGCAGCAGCTGGTTTCTCTATGCTAGGCAGAGGAGCTAATGTGGGAGAAATGGCCTGAATTAGAGGTAACATTTCTAGGAAAAGTGGCATGTGAGGTTTAGGGGCTATTTTCCCAGACTATACTAAGCAATTTTTAGCTACTATGGCTATGTCATAGGCAACAGGTAGCACATGCCCTCCCATGGATTGTATCATCATAGCAATATCACTATTCAATGCTTTCAAATAATAGAGGAAAGCATAGCTAGCAGTCAGTCTTACTAGAACGGGGATTCTATCCCAAGTCTTCTAAAACTACGTGTTGAAATCTTGCATATATTCATGTGGGGCTCTTTTTATGGTCGTCAGCTGCTCAACAAGCGAGAGGTCATTGCTCTTTTCCCCAAAATGGTCTATCAACTAAGTACCCAATTCATTCTAGGAATGGATTGAATTTATAGGCAAGGTCCCGTACCAATCAAGAGCTTTGCCCTTGAGAGATAATGCCAACAATCTGATGGTGATATTTTCCTTCACGACATTGTGAATATTTTAGAGGTTAGAAATATTCCTAATGTGCTTGATGACTATAATGGGCCCCTCTCCATCGAAATAAGGCACATTTTTTAGGGTTGCTCCTGGAATTAGGTCATAATGTGGGAGATTCAAGGGGCTCTGACGATGAAAAGCCGTAAAGGGCAATGCCATAGCTGGGATGGGATGTAACTAAGGATTTGTTGTGTATGCATCCCTTATAATAGGTTTGGGAGGGTGGTTTGTTGAATAAGGATGGGTCTTCTCAAACCTCAGTCTTTTTATTGAGTTCAAAGGCAACTCAACAAAATTGAATGGGACACCTTTAGAAGCAGACTGTGTGGTGACTTTAGGCATAGGAAGTTAAAACTGGTCTTTGATTGGAAAATTAAAAATCTTACCAGTGGAGTCACCAGATGCTTAAAATATTTGATTTGCTGTAATAGGACCAACATCAATCTTGAAACCTTATTGAGTGTAAGACTAGGTCCCACCAAGCGTGCCAAAAAATGTTGACATAGTGGATTGCACCTGAGGCAAGGAGGTTGAGCTCCTGCCATCCACACACAACAATGGAAACTCCCCTCTCACCTGTGGAACTGGTGAAGTTGGAGGGGAGTCTCTAGGTAAGGGCTAGCTCCCTTTAATGCATCTAATTTGTTTCAGTAAGTGCTAACATATATATATATATATATATATATATATATATATATATATATTAGTCATTGCTTCTTGATGCTTCCACAAGCTCAACACCAACATACCTAGTGTCTATAAGGTGCCATTTATGTCGCTGACAAGGAGAGCTGTATTTGGAAGTACAAAAATAGAAGAAATTACTATATAGTGTGCCTTTCACAACACCTTTGGTGAATCTCTATTTTTTGTATTTTCCATTAAAGCCTCCCTGCCGAGTTTCTTGCAGCCTGGTCCTTCTACCAGTTTGAAGTGTATGTATGTGTTTATCTAATTTTAAGTGTGAGTGTGAGAAGGTCAGATCATTTTGGTGCATCGCCTCCTTTAGAGTAGTTTGTTTTCCTGCAATCTTTCTCCCTTTTCACCCCCCCCCATTATATATATATATATATATATATATATAATGGGGGGGGGTGAAAAGGGAGAAAGATTGCAGGAAAACAAACTACTCTAAAGGAGGCGATGCACCAAAATGATCTGACCTTCTCACACTCACACTTAAAATTAGATAAACACATACATACACTTCAAACTGGTAGAAGGACCAGGCTGCAAGAAACTCGGCAGGGAGGCTTTAATGGAAAATACAAAAAATAGAGATTCACCAAAGGTGCTGTGAAAGGCACACTATATAGTAATTTCTTCTATTTTTGTACTTCCAAATATAGCTCTCCTTCTCAGCTACATAAATGGCACCTTATAGACACTAGGTATGTTGGTGTTGAGCTTGTGGAAGCATCAAGAAGCAATGACTAAACACAAACTAACACTCAGACATACACAGAGATATCTAACTAGGACAAAGGTAAAAAATGCATTTATTGATTCAAGTGAAAATTTTCCAGGGCTACGCCTTACAAAATGTGAAAGATCATTTCTCAAATGACAAGTCTCCAATATATAGAGGAAGAAAAGAGGCCCTTTGGCACCCTTTTTACAAGTGACCCATGGTAGGCACTGTGTCAACCACTGAAATAACTTCTTGAATCGATACCTTCCTATGTCACTTGGATTGCTCATCTACTTCTGTGTGATGGCCATTCTACTGTTAAGATTTGAATTTATGAGCCATGCCATTTTCCTACTCTGCAATGCATATCAAGGGAAATAAGTCACATTGATAACTGTTTGTGCCTCTTTGATGATCGCATGGTAGGCATTGTGTCAACCACTAAAATAACTTCTTGAATCAACACCTTCCTATGTCACTTGGATTACTCATCTGCTTCTATGTGATGGCCATTCTATTATCAAGATTGAATTTATGAGTCGTGCCATTTTCTTGCTCTGTGATCTCTGGGCTCTTTGTCCTTTTTTGCTCCTTCAGCCCTCAGGGGTGATCTTTTGGTAAGTCACTGCATTCTTTGGGATCATTTCATGGTTGGTGCTCAGGCATTTAAAAAACCAATAGCTTTTTTACTGGCTTAAATTTGACGTTCGTGCACCTGTCACCCCTAGGCTTTCCTCCAGCTTCCTGCCTTGCCTCCTTCACTGAGAGTGCATTTACCTTGGACACATGTCATAATCCACTGCTTGGGCACCTATAAGACACTTTGAAACATGGATGTTGACACATGGCAGCTTCTACCAAGCTGATAATGGGATGTGGCATCATTCGCTTACATTAGAGGGCCTTTTGAGAGTCAGGCGGAAGCAGGGGACCAATTTTTTACCCTATTGGGCAAAAATGGTCAACAAATTGGTGACTCCTAGGGGAAGCATGCCTGTTATGCTTAGAAGCCAGTTGCCTTAAAAATCCATTAGGCACAGGGTCAGATTGTAACTTAAAGATTAGCAATAGCTCTGATAAATCTAGAACTGATCACGTAGATTCACCACAAAAGGGAAAGAAAACACACACAAGGCTAATAAAACTACTTGTGCAAACAACACTTAGGGGAAACAGGGAAATACAATTGAAAGCAACCTACTATATATAGCTAACCAGGTATTTTTGATTCCCTCCTAGATCAAAGGAAAAGCTTCTAACATCTCCTTCATCTGACACACCCAGTATCGATAACAGATCCCATAAGGAAATATTTATGTGCAGCTTCTTCACCTGGTCTATCATGTTGATCTGAGGATTGCTCCCTTCCATATTTTCTTTGGGGTCACTTGCAACCTTCTGAGGCATAGGCCAGGGAGCTGAATGTACAACTAGCGGCCTATTTAATGCCTTAGAGAATCTTTGGGGTCACTTGCAGCCTTTTGAGGCATAGGCCAAGGAGCTATACCAACTTAAAATCTTTTAATAATTTTTACAATAAGGAGAACCATATTTAATGCCTTAGAGAATCCTTATATTTAAATATGTTTTAATTTTGAATTTGGGACCTATTGGCCTACAAAATATGACCAAAAATTAGACCCAATAGATAAAAGTAAGAATAAAACTAAATGTGCCTTGAAAGGAGTTATGAAAATTTCACTTGGATAAGTTCATGTTAGATGAATAAGGACATAGGTCATTCTTGTCTAGTTACTGAGGACTTATCTAAGAAGAGAAAAGACAAAAACTAGGCATCCCCATAACAAACTCATAAATTAGAATAGATAAATGGCTAATGGACAAAATCATAAATTAGAATAGATAACTACTAAATTAAATTATGTCAATAGATGCATCATTTTATATCAATAGTCTATGTGTACAAAAGGTTTCATAAATGACATAAAATATGGGCTTGTACCAAATTTGGGTGTCTATAGTAGCTATACATTTTTTAACTCACTAAAAGGTTGATCTCCATAGCTATTGAGGATATACATCATTTCATTCATTGAAACAAAAATTTTGTATCCACACTTTTAGGAGCTCATTAAAAATTAAGTGTATCATTTAATGAAAAAAATAAAATTTAATGATAAATAAAAAAATAAATCATCAAATATTTTCATCTCAAATAGAAAAAATAAATATGAGTGTATAAGCCATAACAAATGCTTCTACCCCATCAAGGTGGATCACAATAAGAAACACTACTCATCATGCAAATAATTCTGTCACACCTAGGAAAGTTAACAAAATCCCAAATTTTAATTCTTTATTACATTTTATTTAAATTAGTTATGAAACACACATAATTAAAAATAGAGAAGAGTCACAGAGGCATCTCTTTGACAATTTTCATAGACACCACATACATATCAAATATATTATGAACCTCATTAAATTCTATAAATATTTTGTGATACAATTGATTTTATATGGGGGACCCTCCTATGGTAAAACCAATGTAGTTTTAGAGACATTTAAGCATCTATGTCACTCCTATGCCTATGCTAGCTAAAATTATTGTGACAACCTATGTTTTTTCTTTGAGTCTATTATTTATTATTTATTTACCTACCAAAGTACCAAACTCAATAACCATGCCATGGTCAATCATTGTGAGAAAATTACAAAAAAAAATTAGTTTTTACAGAGGCCAGTGATCAAGCCATTAAGAAAAAAATTAGAAAAGCAAGTCACAAGCCTAAGGAATTCCATGAATAGGGATTTGAGGACTTCCACAAGGGTTTAATTGTCTCTCAATCCAAGGATGATCAAAAAGGGTTTAATTAATCCCTTCCCAAATAAATCATAAAATATTAGAGAAAAGGTTTATGGGTTTTGGTTTTAAAGGATTCCTTGAGAAAAATATAGGAAAATGATCATGGGTTCAATGTTTTAAAGTTTGAAGACTCTAAGTAGAAGAATGAAGAAAATTGAGGAATTGATTCTTTGAATAAGAATATTAGAGGGTTGGATTATTCTAAGGTGGTTTAATTGATATTTGATAATATAGAGATTCTACATGAATGGAGCCATGGTTTTATCCTTTTTTGGGCACATTTTAAGTTGGTTGATTTGATGAGGATGCGTAACTTGGGTTTGATTTTTATCATCAATATTACACTAGATTATTTTTATTCACATACATGTGCTATATAAAACTTGTTAGTCTACTTTGAGGATTAAACTAATGATGAGTTCCACCTAATTATCCTCAAAGGGTAGCCCAATCTTGATCTCTATGTGTTTTACCTTTTTGGATTAATGATCTAAACAAATATAAAATTATGAATATCCAAATTATATAAAGTATATTTAAATAATGTATATTTGAATGTAAAATCATATATTAACTTATATTTACTATTTATATAAATGACCAAGAAGACTAGGGTACTTAGCTTATTATTGTTTTATTCAGGTCTAAGATTATATACAAGTGTTAGAAAGGGTTGAAATTGGAAGTGGAGTCACTCAGATTTGGAAAATGACTATTTGGACCTACATGGATAGATTTAGTAGTAGTTGGATGCTTGTGGTAACCAAAGGCATCTAATATCTATTTTAAATGTCTATGTGAGATGTGTTAGATTATTCCATCACATATTGTTGTGTTTACATGTAAACCATTATTTTTTGCAATATCATAGGCTCGTTATTGTGCACAGGTTTATAATTTTGTTTCCTTAATCTTGGAAGTGTAGTTCTACTTTTGACACTATATTTACCTATAAAAGGGATGGATAATATGGGTTGAGATAACCCCAACCACTCCATGATATGTGGCTAAGCATTATCTACATACCAATACTCTAAAGAGGGCTCAAACCACATATAGTTATCCCACTTGGGTGTATTTGTGAAATTTTGGTCCACTAGTATGGATGCAACCTATAACCTAATTTACAACACTTGAAAATATGCAAAATTCCCTTGGGTGATTCAAACTTGGCTAGGGCTTACTCCTTTAAGGTGTTTTCTGATTTTGAAACTTTGGTGTTTTTATCTCAATGTGAAAGTGATAGATGTATTCTTGATAAGTGTTAGATAGATAAGTGCTAGATATTTCCAAATAATTGCTAGATATTTCCAAATAATTGCTAGATATGAATATGCTTAGGATAGATTTGCATACATAAGTAGCTCTTTAGGTAATGTATTCTACCACTAACATGTGAATCATATGGGATATCTCATAGGGAAGATATGAAATTAAAATGACTATTACAAGGTGATCAAATAGATATGACATAGGTAAAAAAAAAGGTATCAGATTCATCTCACTATAACTAGAGGCATGTAATAAATAGGATCAAATGTTTGATGATGATAAAACATTTTAATTAGGATAACAAGTAGATTAGACATAGATATAGGAATTATTATAGGTAACTGATAATAAATTAGGAAGGTTGGGTCCATAGATAGATGAATAACTAAAGAGGATTATGGATAAGAGTCATATATATATGCACAATTCATGTATGGTAAAGATAGGTCAAGACTAATATTTTCAAGTGTCTAATAAAAATTTATGTATCTAAAAATTCCACCCCCAATTTTTTCTAATATTGTAAATGCTATATTAAAAAGATAAATAAATTATGTATCATAGTATAACTACACTTTGTCTTCAGGAGAAGGCTTTGACTGTCCAACTTTCTCCATGAAAACCTATAGTGAAACATGAAATAATCAATTTCCATATATGATATGAAATATGAAGTAAATTTTATCAATGATACATTTGAAATTTTAAAATCAAATGAGGAATACACCTATAAGTAAGTGAACCACACTACCCTTTGAACTATTGGTGACTAGGGTGATTATGCCCCAAGGTGAGTGCCACTGTGTAAAAAATGGGTTGAGGAGTTAAATTAACCAACCCTTATTCAACTGATGTTAAACCTATAATAATATAAAGATGAAAAAGGTGAACCCCCATACTAGCCTTGTATGTAAATGTGGATCCCTATACTAGATTGTATGTAAATGTGGAACCCCATACTATGTTTGTATGTAAAGGTGGAACCCCATATTAGGTTTGTATGTAAATCTAGAAAGATTGAATCAAATAATAAAAACTTATTTTATATTCAGAATGTTACCTTTTGTACCATCATGAAAATAGAAAAGTGCATTCATGAACAATAACCAAACCTCATAATCTGATCTAATTGTCCCAATTTAATGTATAATATTGTAAATTTATCTCATTTTGCCTCTAATATGATAAGTGTGATGCTAGGAATTTGATGATGGAGGGAAGGTTAGACCAAGTGTTAGTTTCATATGAAATAATGAAATCAAAAACACACTAACAAGCTTAACAAATCCATGCCTAGATCATAGGGGGAACTTAGTGAACAAACAACAAATGACAAAACTCAACTAAAATGCAAATAAACTTACAAATTTTCCATACCTTCCTTGAATAATCCAAATGATGTGTTTGTTTGTTTTGATCGGTTTGTGCTCAAGAAGTATATGACAATGGAGCTTGGATATCTCCTTCTCTTCTTGGAACCATGATTGGTTTGGCTTTGGATTGATGTTCCTCAAAGTGGCTTGGCTTGTTATTTTGGCATTATAACACTATTGTCATGCAATATTGCTCTAAAACCAAAATCATAACATTACTATGTCCAAGATCTCTAAATAAAGAGGTCTAGGCTTATAGTTATAGGTTTAATAACTAATCCAAACCCAAGGTGAGTTAGAGTGTAGTTAGGTCTTGGAAGGGGTTCAAACCTAACCTTATTGACTTAATTAACCCTAATAGAGTTAAAAGTGTCAAATGGTCATGATTAACAATGAATAGGCATGTTGAGATATTTTAAGATATCTGACAACTCACAAAAAGGTAATTATGATTTCCTAGAATATTATTTGATTTTTGAATTTCCCTTTTGATATTTCATTTAATTGCTCATGGATAATTTGATTAGGCCTTTGATTTGGTTTTGCATGTTAATTAATTATGTTTAGGCATTTTAACATTTTGAATTAATTGATGTGTGTATTTGCCCTATCTAATAGGTCTATAGGCCAAATTGTATGTTATGAAGCTAAATTTGAGATTTTTAGTGATTCTTAGGTTGGATTTTCAAATATTGGTAAGAATCAATCTAAAATCTGGTATGAATCCATTGGTGTCCAATTTTATATGTCTATAATTTACCCTTATTTGGGAAGGCATTAAAAGCTATAAGCACAGTAATGTCTTCTCAAAGAATGAAAAAGTCCTATATGCTTATGACTTCAATGACAATGGATGAACCATAGGGTGCCCCCTTGAGGGAGCAATTGGAAAAGGGGTCAGCAAACGGTCCCTTGAAAGAAGTTAATAAGTGGATCAAATATTTGAAATAATAGGGTGAAATAAACTAATTTTCCCAAAGGTGATTATAATGAATGGCATATGGAGTTACCCCAGTCAGGGTAGATAAATAAGATGATTTTCCCACAAGTGGTTATAATCATCCACATCGGTGGGATAAAAGAAGGTGATGATTTTCCCAAAGGCAGTTATAATCACTGAAAAAGTCTTAGGGTAATAAGAGATCAATTTTCCCAAAGGTGGTTATAATCATCAAAAAAGGATTAGGGTAATAAGAAACAGATTTCCCAAAGGTGGTTATAATCAATTAAAGGGAAAACAATGATTTTTCCATAGGCAGTTATAATCATTGAGATAAAAACATGATCGAGGTGGGTAGAAGAAAGTGAATGATTTTCCCAAATGTGGTTATAATCATTAAATTGGTGGAAACCCAATGATTTGCCCAAAGGTAGTTAGAATCATTGGTAATGCAAGTGGGATAGTGTAAAATGGTTTTACCAAAGGTAGTTATAAGCATTGTACCCTAATTATTGAAAACAAGTGGGACCGTATACAATGATTTTTCCAAATGTGGTTATGTTATAAGCATTTTATCTTGATTATGGCAAACATGATATGAAATGATGATGGCAAACATGATATAGAGGCTAAAGATGAACTAGGCAACTTGTTAGTATGGAGATGCTCATTCAAACTGGCAAGGAGGAAAATTATTTCATTTTTTAATTACTCTATTTGGGACATGATTTGGATTATATTAGGAATGTTATTGGTACTAGTGCCAAGGAGATATCATTGTTGCCTTTGGTATGTAGAATTATCAAAGCTAGTTTTTGCTATAGTATGTGATGGTAAGCATCATGATAGAACACCATGATAACTTAGGAAAAATATGTATAAGGACTGAATCTCGATCCAATACTCATTGGAAAATAATTTACTAATGACAAAAACTATGATGATAATGTTGATGCATGAATATGGATGGATTCAAGAACATTGCACAAGGAATCACCCAATAAACACATGTAGACTGAATAAGGGCACGATACTAAAAGCAAGAAAATATGCACATAAAGAAAAAATAAAAATAAAATAATTAAAACACTAAGAAAATAAAGGCACAACAAAATAAAGAGAAATATGAAATAAATAAACAATGATTAGGCATAATATTAGTACAAATAACATGACATAAACAAGATGAACATTACCCCTATAAAATAGGAGATAATGTAACAAAAAAAATAAAATGGGAGAATAAATGAAAAGGAAGGGGGTGGTCAAGCTGTTTCCAGATGCGCTAAGCAAGTGGAGACTACCTACATAGTTCCCTAGATGTAATATCCAACTAAAAATTTAGGCCAAATAAAGTTCTCCTAGGAAATGGGATAGACAAAAATGATGAGAAATAAAACATGATATATGTGATAAAATAATAAGAATGAGCTCATAAAATGATGAGAGCATGGGACAAGGTCAAAAAAGATGGGGAAACAAAATGACAAATATTTTTTTGTGACTTAGTAAGGGTTCTCAAAATCCTTA
Source organism: Torreya grandis (assembly GCA_037957365.1). Lineage (NCBI taxonomy): Eukaryota > Viridiplantae > Streptophyta > Pinopsida > Cupressales > Taxaceae > Torreya > Torreya grandis. The sequence continues at coordinate 521,100 of JARHVA010003803.1, read as the reverse complement.
AGGTAAAGAAGTGGTCAATGTTTTTGTTTTTTATAAATGGTTTTAAAAATGTTTTTTGGAATTTTTAATGTATCTCAACTTAGTTGAGAATGACAAGATACTAAATGGTCCAAGCTCATAAAATGGTGAGAGTGTTCAAACTAAAAATTAATCACAAAATAACAAGAGCATGGTGAAGGGATGACTGAGCTAATCTTAATAAGTATCAAGCACTACCCACATAGTCCTAGGATAGGACCTCAAGTCATTATAGTTCTACCTTACAGTGGAGGAATTTGACTAGTGTAGTATCTAATTCAAATAAAACAAGTAAAGTTGGCATAATGGCACAATATGACATAAATATGGCAAGTTGGTATATCAAGGCACAATAAACAAGTGTTATCCCTAGTTTGCTCATAGATGGTTATAACTAGGAAACAATAGCATAAATAAATGGTACTGCTTTATCAATATATAGTTATAATTAGTAGCAAAACTGATGAGACATTGATTTTCCCAAAGGCTGTTATAATTAGGTCCACATAAATAAGGCATGGTATAGAATGGAACAAGAAATAAAGGATGTAACTACCAAAACTTCTATCATACTGCATCAAAATATGGTCTCTATCTGGAATACTTGAAATAACTACATTGAAAGTAGAACCAATGGATGAACCAAGGTCAAGTGAGCTAGGTGAGTAGGGTCAAAACAAGTTGGTTAATAGGAAAGGTATGGTAGAATGGAATGGTGGAACATCAAAATGATATAATGATAGAAAGGTATGGTACAAATAAGAATATTAATAATATGGTATAACTTGAAATGGTCCTCATAGACAATACATCAAGTCACTCAAGCAAATTAATGCTTGAGGTGTATAATGTTCATTGGCTCATAAAGTTTGTTTCTATTTGGTGTGGTGAGCCTGTATGCTCTAGTGATATAATCTACAATAATGATGAAGGGACGTACCTAGTTGGGTTTAAAATCACCTTTATGTTTCTTCTCAACCATGGTATTCTTTTGGTTCTTTTTAAAAAAAGATCACTTAGTTCAAATTCTCTATGTTTCATGCACCGATTGTAGTGGCCACAGAGTTAGTTCTGATATGCTTAAAGGTTATTTAATACATTCATGTATTTTTCATCAACTCCATCTCTTGAAAGTAAGCTACTCAATAGTCTTCATCATCTAGGACATGCTTCAAATAGATGCATAAAGAAGTTAACTTGAACTCAATGGGAAGAATGGCCTCAGTACCATAAACAAGTGAGTATGGAGTGGCACCTGTGGGAGTACGATGATTGGTATGGTATGTCTAGCGGGCATGAAATATTTAAAGATGAAAATCATAACCAACATCATTGATAATATTTTAAAGCATGTTAACAATGGTTTTGTTATATGTTTCTGCCTGGCCGTTACCTTGAGGAAAATATGCCATGGAAAAATGTTGTTTAACCTCATACTCAACACACAGTGATTCAACTTCCTTGTTCTTAAATGATCTTCCATTACCAGATATAATGTTGGAAGGGATACCATAGTGGTAAATGAGATGGTTAAATATGAATTTGGAAATTTTCTTTTTAGTCATGTAAGTGAGGGGTATAGATTCAACCCACTTAGTAAAATATTCCATGGCAATAAGGATATATCTATGGACATCAGATGAGGTGGGGTTATATTCCCAATGAGATTGAGGCCCCATATAGTAAATGGCCATGGTTTCAAAATTGGTTTTAGAGTTTTGGCTGGGGCATGAATTAGATTGGCATGCCATTGAAATTTATCACATCTTTTCATATATACAACTGCATTTACATCTATCATTGGCCAATAATACCCAATATGAAAGAGATTTTTGGATGAGACTACCCCACTGGTGTGGGCTCCACATACCCCTTGAACTTCCCATAATGATAATGTATATTCTACCAAATTTAAATAATGAAGTAGAGTTCTATCAAAATTGTGATAGTATAAGGTTGGTCTAAGTAAGGTGCAATGTTGGGCATTGTGGATGAAGGATTTGATTTGTTTACATGATAAGTCTGGTGGCATAACATGGTTATGAAGGTAAGTGTATAGGTTTGAATACCAAGTAGATCTGGGACCAATATTATCACAGATCATTATGATAGTTGAAGGTTCAAGAGCTGACACTAGTAGATTTTAAATGAGAAACTGGTATTCTTTGGTCATGTCTGTGTGTCGAATCAAAGATCCAATGGTAGCCATAGCATCTTCTATTTTGTTACTGGCCCTTGGTATATGTTCAAATTGGATGTTGATAATCTATTATTTGAGAGTGTCAACCATGGCCTTTTATGAAACCAACTTATCATGTTTGGTCTAAAAATGGTCTGTAACCTGATTGATGATTAACTAAGAATCACCATAAACCTTTAGATAATGTATATTCCATTATACTACATGTCAAAGCCCTAAAACAAGTGCTTCATATTAGCCATGTTATTGGTGTAAGGAAATCTGATCCTAAATGACTTAGGGATGAGATCCCCATGTGGTGTTATAAATAAAAGGCCTACCCCTAATCTATGTGTTGTGAATGATCCATCAAAATATAGCTTCTAGTGCTACTCCTCAAGAGGTGTTTCAATGATGGTCATGATGGATTCGTCAAGAAATTAGAATGTTAATGACTCTATATCTACACGGGGTGATTCTACAAGATAATCTATAAGAACTTATCCCTTGATGGCTTTCTCATTGATACTCTATCTCAAACTCACTAAGAAGCATGATCCATTTGGCCATGTGGCATTGTAGAGCTATTTTGGATAGTAGATACTTGATTATAAATGACCATGGTCTTATTGTTCAACATGTACTATCATAATTTCTTAACTACAAAGATAATAACTAAATAAGCTTTTTTAATGGGCATATAATTGTTCTCATACATAACTAGTGTATAACTTAGATAGTACACGATATGCTCCTTTCCATTATCATCATGTTGAGTTAGAAGTGCCCTCAAGGCTTTGTCTGTGGCTGATAGATATAGAAGGAATGGTTTTCCTAACATAAGAGGCAATAAAAATGGTGGATTTGCAAGATAGTCCTTTAGTTGTGAAAAAACTTTATGATAATCATTATCCCAAATAAATGTTACACTTTTTTTTAGTATATGTGTAAATGGAAGACACTTATTTGCCAACTAAGATATGAAGCATTTGATGGATTATATCTTACCCAACAAACTATGGATCTGCTTCAAATTGGTTAGTGGTGGCATATCTTTTATAGCTCATACTTTGGCTAGATCAACTTCAATACACTTGTGAGACATAATGAAGCTAATAAATTTACTTGAAGTAACTCTAAAAATGCATTTCTTAGGGTTAATTCTAACTTTGTATTCATACAGTGTCTCAGATATCCTTCTTAATGTTGCTGGATGATCAACCCTGGTCTTTGATTTACCTAGTATGTCGTTGATGTAGTCTTTAATAATGTCATGCATCATATCATGAAATATGATGGTCGTGTCTCTTTGGTAGGTGGCTCCTACATTTTTGATATCAAATGACATAACTTGATAACAAAATGTTCCCCATAGAGTGGTGAATGTTATTTTATGTTTGTTTTCTTGTATGATTTGGATCTGATTGTAGCCTGAGAATCCATTTATTAGTGAAAGCATATCATAACCCACTATGGAGTTGATAATCATGTCAATTTTTGAAAGTGGAAAGTCATCCTTAGATTAGGCTTTATTTATGTGTCTAAAATCAGTGCAAATTCTAATTCCTTATGGCCCTTTGTTGATAGGTACAATATTATAAATCCATTTAGAATAGTTGATTGGACTAATACATCTCACTTCCAAGAGATTTTCTAACTCTTTACTAATAAAATAATGTGAGGATTAATCTTATGTAATTTTTTTATTGGTTTAGCATCAAGATGTGTCATGAGGTAGTGAAAAACTAAGGTAGGGTCCAAACCAGGCATGTCAGAGTAGGCCCATGAAAATTATCAATAAATTACCTCAATAAGACTGTAAGGAATTCATGCTCCTCTTCAATGAGGGATGCACCTAATTTGATCCATTTTGGGTCATTTAGAGTCTTGATGTTTACCTTTGTTATATATTCCACTAGAAGGATCAAACCATCTTTAAGAATAATGGGTAAAGATTTGAACTAATTTCTAATTTTAGTGTCCTCTATTAGGACTAGTTCATTGAGTTCTCCTAAGCATGATGAATCAAAATCCCCTAAAGGTAGGGATGGCCATGTAACAAATAGTATTCAGAACTCTTGGATGATATGATGAAATGCTTGTTGTTCTTCAAGACTGAATTCAAACCCATAGAAAAGTTCATCGTTATTGGTGTCTTGGATGATTAATCAAAATCCTCTTGTTATTCAAGACTAAACTCAGACCCATAAACAAGTTCATCATTGGTGGTATTTTGGTCTATGTTTAAAGAAGGTTGAAAATCCCCATCTAATTGTTAAGGTGTGGAGCTAAAAGCTTCACCAAATGAGCGAGTTTGCAAAGTTGCAGGAATTACACAGTCGCTGACGTCGGTCAGGAGTCGACTGGGAGATGCTGGCATCGGTCATGTATCAGTTGACATCGGTCACAGGCAGATAGGCAGGGACCGACGTCAGTCACCTGTGCGTCTAGAATGCTATTTCGTGGACAGAACAGAATGTTTGCATGTTAGGATTAAGTGACAGTCTTAAGTCCGCATCTCTATTTTAAGTAAGATTATTTAGAGCTCTTGATTAGGAGGTGCATCTGATGGCTATAGTTATATGCTCATATTTCCTAATTATTATATAATAGGATAGATCTTCATAGCTTATTATATTGTAGTGTTGAACAGTACAAAATTGTATATGTGTATCAATCCAGGTTGTTGGAGTTGATTGTAATTGAGAGAGAGAGAACTCTTGAGGGAAAGAGATCTATACATCTGAGAGAGGTGTGGAAGAAAATAAGTTTCTTCAATTGTATTCCTTTTGTAAAGAGTTTAATACAAGTTTTTAGGGTGGTTTCTTGTATATCTTATTCTTTGCAATTTTTTGATTCTAGTTACTTATCTTTCTGGTTTAGCTTTGCATTTATTGCTTTCATATTATAATCAACATTGTTGGTTGATCCCCAACAAGTGGTATCAAAGCTCAGGTTGACTAACAGGTGTTTTAGATCTGGTTAGTGTGTATTGATTACAGGTTACTCACAGGGATTTCTATTTGAGTGGGATAAGCAATGGCAGAAGAAAGTAAATTGAGAATGGAGAAGTTTAATGGCAAGAATTATCAACATTGTAGAATGTAGATAGAGGATTATCTGTATCAGAAAGATCTATACTTACCATTAGGTGGGGTTTTAAAGAAGCCCAAAGACATGGATGATGAAGAATGGGAAGTTCTTGATAGAAAGGCTCTTGGATCTATAAGATTGAGTATGGCATCAACTATGATATCTAATTTATCACAGGCAAAAACAATGATAGAGTTGATGACTACTTTAGCAAATTTATATGAAAAACCCTCAACTTCAAATACGGTATATCTTATGAAGCAGTTATTTAATTTGTGAATGCAAGAAGGTGGATCTGTATCTAATCATCTAAATGATTTCCATGGAATTGTAAATCAATTAAATTCAGTCAAAATAGTGTTTGATGATGAAATTAAAGCTCTTTTAATATTATGTTCTTTGCCTGAAAGCTGGCATAGCTTGGTAATGGCAGTTAGTAATACTGCATCTGCTTCAAATATTTTAAAAGTAGAGGATGTTGTTAGTGTAATCTTGAATGAAGAAATTTGTAGGAAAAGCACAGAGAAAACATCAAGGAACACTTTAAGTTTTGAAAGTAGGGGAAGGCAAAAAGAGAAGGGCAAGAAAGAGAGATCAAGGTCTAAGTCAAAGATGACAGGTAGATCCAAATCTAGAAATGGCAGGAAGCCACAATGCTAAAATTGTGGAAAGATAGGGCACATAAGCAAAGATTGCTGGTCAAAGCCAAAAGAAGACAATCAACATGAAGGTAAGGAAGAAGCAAAAGTTGCAGGTATTACACAAGATGCTCTTATATTCTCTTTGCATAATAATATAGAATCTTGGGTGTTAGATTCTGGTGCCTCTTTTCATGCTACCCCTAATAGAGAATATTTTAGTGACTATGTCCATGGAGATTTTGGAATAGTGTATTTAGGGGATGATGAGCCTTGTAAAATTATTGGCAAAGGAAAAGTGCAGCTGAAAATGTAGAATGGCAACACATGGGTGTTGAGAGATGTCATGCATGTTTCCAGCTTGAAGAAGAATTTGATTTCTGTAGGAAAGTTAGGGGATGAGGGTTGTACAGTAACTCTCACAGCTGAATCTTGGAAGGTGACCAAGGGTGCACTTGTAATGGCCAGAGGTAAGAGAGTAGGTACTCTCTATTTATGTAATTGTGTTACTAATAATTCTCCTTCTGTATTATCTACTTCAGATGTGGATGCTAAGTTGTGGCACTCTAGGCTCGGCCACATGAGTGAGAAGGGAATGTCTATTCTTAAGTCAAAAGGTAAGCTTTCAGATTTGAAAAGCATAGATCTGGATTTTTGTGAGCATTGTGTGTTTGGAAAATAGAAGAGAGTGAGTTTTCTCAAGACTGGGTCAACAAAGAAGAAGCATAAGTTGTAGCTTGCTCACACAAACGTGTGGGGACCAGCTCAGGTTGCTTCTATTGGAGGATCATAGTAATATGTTTTGTTCATAGATGATGCTACAAGAAAGGTATGGGTCTATTGTATTAAGAAGAAATCTGATGTATTTGAGACTTTTAAGATTTGGAAAGCTATGGTTGAGAATAAAATAGGCAGAAGATTGAAGTGCCTGAGATCTGACAATGGTGGTGAGTTCTACAGTCATAAGTTCAATTGGTATTGTTATATGAATGGAATACGTAGGCAAAGGACGGTTCTAAGGACACCTCAACAAAATGAAGTTGCTGAAAGGATGAATAGAACAATAATGGAGCATGCAAGGTGTATGAGATTGCATGCTGGTTTGCCCTTAGAGTTTTGGCCAGAAGCTGTTGATACTGTAGTGTACCTAATTAACAGAGGACCCTCTACAATGCTGGATGGTGGAATTCCAGAAGAGGCATGGATAGGTAAAAAGGTAGATCTCTCATTTCTCAAAGTTTTTGGTTGTGAAGCCTTTGTGCACGTTGATAAGAAAAATAGAAAAAAGTTGGATGTTAAGTCTATGAGGTGCACATTTATTGGCTATGGCTCTGATGATTTCAGATTCAAGTTTTGGAATCTAGGAACTAACAAAATAATTAGGAGCCGTGATGTTGTTTTCAATGAAAAAGTGATGTATAGTGATCAACTCAAGAAGCTGAATCAATCTGGGCAGAGCAATGGAGAATTGGATGAGGTGACGGTCCAAAATGAGCTCGCGAGAAAAAATAATCACATACAGGAAAACACAGAGACAAATGTTGGTTAGGAAGGAACCGACGTTGGCAATACAGGAACTGATGTCGGTCACACAGTGACCGACGTCGGCCAGGGAGAACTGACGTCGGCCAGTAACAGGCCTGGAGGTGATTGAGGTCGGTCACTATCAGAGAATTTGGGTAGACAATGTGTTGTGAATGAGTCTCAGATGCCCATCAGGAGGTCAAAAAGGGTAAGTAAACCTCCAATTTGATATTCCCCTTCATTATTCTATTTATTGCTTACTGATGGTGGAAAACCAGAGAGTTTTGATGAAGCAATACAGGTGGAATCCAAGAATCAGTGGGAGCTAGGCATGAATGAGGAGATTGATTCCTTGAGAGAGAACCAAACATGGGATTTGGTTGAGTTTCCAGCAGGAAAGAAGACACTGAAGAACAGATGGATCTACAGATTAAAGGAAAGTGAGAATGGATAGAGGAGATATAAGGCCAGGTTGGTAGTGAAAGGATTTGCATAGAAACCAGGTATTGATTTTGGTGAGTTTTTTTCTCCTATTGTTAAAATGACTTCTATACGAACTGTATTGTCTTTAGTTGCTATTGAGGATTTGCATCTTGAGCAGCTTGATGTTAAACAACATTTCTTCATGGAGATTTGGGTGAAGAAATATATATGGATCAGCCAAAAGGATTTGAGTTCAAAGGTAAGGAGAAGCTAGTGTGCAGATTGAAGAAAAGCTTGTATGGCCTCAAGCAAGCTCATAAACAGTGGTATTTGAGATTTGACAGGTTTATGACTGAGCATGGCTATAGTAGGTGTCAATCTGACCATTGTGTGTATTTTAAGAGATTGGATAATGGTAGATATATTATTTTGTTGTTGTATGTAGATGATACGCTGGTTACAGGATCACACATGCAGGATATCTCTGAGCTTAAGGTGAAATTAACTCACACATTTGCCATCAAGGATTTGGGAGCAGTAAAGAAAATCCTTGGCATGAGCATTAAGAGAGACAGGAAAAATCACAGGTTGATTTTGTCTCAAGAAGATTATGTGAACAAGGTGTTGAAACGGTTCAATATGCAGGATGCAAAACCGGTAAGCACACCTTTGGATGGACATTTCAAATTGAGTAAAGAACAGTGTCCTAATTCACATGATGAGGTAGAGTACATGAGTAGAGTTCCATATGCTTCCATAGTAGGGAGCTTAATGTATGCAATGGTTTGTACTAGACTAGATATTGCCCAAGCATTGGGAGTTGTAAGTAAGTATATGGCCAATCTAGGGAAGGAGCACTGGAAAGCAGTTCAGTGGATCCTTAGATATCTGAGAGGAACCATTAGTAGGCATTTGTGCTATGGAGGTTCAGACACTTCTCTACATGGTTATGTAGATTCAGATATGGCAGGTGATTTGGATGGCAGAAGAAGCACCATAGGATATGTTTTCACTGTTGGTGGAATGGCGGTTAGCTGGATATCAAAGTTGCAGAAGGTTGTTGCCTTGTCAACTACAGAAGCAGAATATATTGCAGTCACAGAGGCTAGCAAAGAGATGATATGGATGACACGGTTCATGGAAGAGCTTGGAAAGGAGCAAGAGAGTTGCAAATTATATAGTGATAGTCAGAGTGTAATTCATTTGGCTAAGAATTCAGCCTTTCATTCAAGAACAAAGCATATACAGCTTAGGTACCACTTCATTAGAAAGGTATTGGAGGATGGTGAGTTGAAGCTGGAGAAGATCCATACAGATAAGAACCCTGTTGATATGTTAACCAAGCCGGTAACAAAGGAGAAGTTGAATCTTCATTCAACTTTTGTTGGTCTTCATGATTGAGTTTGAAGATGGAGGAGCTAGAAGATGTTGCTATACAGGTACTAGTGCAGCTATTTATCTCCAAGTGGGAGATTGTTAAGGTGTGGAGCTAAAAGCTTCACCAAATGAGTGAGTTTGCAAAGTTGTAGGAATTACACAGTCACCGACATCGGTCAGGGGTGACTAACGTTGGTCAGGAGTCAACTGGGAGATGCCGGTGTCAATCATGTATCGACCGACGTCAGTCACAGGTAGATAGGCAGGGCCGACGTCGGTCACCTGTGCATCCAGAATGCTATTTCGTGGATAGAACAAAATGTTTGCATGTTAGGATTAAGTGATAGTCTTAAGTCCGCATCTCTATTTTAAGTAAGACTGTTTAGAGCCCTTGATTAGGAGGTGCATCTGATGGCTGTAGTTGTATGCTCATGTTTCCTAATTATTATATAATAGGATAGATCTTCATAGCTTATTGTAATGTAGTGTTGAATAGTACATAATTGTATATGTGTATCAATCCAGGTTGTTGGAGTTGATTGTAATTGAGAGAGAGAACTCTTGAGGGAAAGAGATCTAGAAAGAGATCTGTACATCTGAGAGAGGTGTGGAAGAAAAGAAGTTTCTTCAATTGTATTCCTTCTATAAAGAGTTTAATACAAGTTTTCAGGGTGGTTTCTTGTATCTCTTATTCTTTGTTATTTTCTGATTCTAGTTACTTATCTTTCTGGTTTAATTTTGCATTTATTGCTTTCATATTGTAATCAACATTGTTGGTTGATCCCCAATACTAATAGCACCTAAAATAGGTTTTCAGCACTAGATTGGCCTTTATCTTTACTATTTCCCTGATTCAAAAGTGCCTCAAAGAGATTTTCACTTTGGGACCTCAATGTTTTAATTATTATTTTCTAGCTAAGGGTGTTCACCCACTCTGCAAAATAGGCTTCAAGATCTAGTTTGATTGATAACCATATTTTTTGGTCTCTTAAGGGAACATTGTCCCTAAGGCCTAGAAAATCATAGAAGGCTTCATCATTCTATAACTCATCAACTAACATGTTGGATTCTTGTTGGTCCTAGTTTATCAGTTGGGGATAATATAATAGAAGTGGGTTATGGAGAATGATTGGTTGAAGGGTACAAATGGAATTATTGTCAAATAAATTGGTACTGGCTAGGTTATCTAAAGGGTTATGACTGGACTCTACTTTGCTATCAACATTGTTGTCACTAGTTGTTGGTATCGAAACTCGAATAAGATATATAGGGTCACCCCTAGGTGATTCAAATCCAAGTCCATAGGTTCCTTTATACCTAGTCATAGAAATTAGCTCAAGTGTTCCCTATTGATTTGGACCTAGGCCTCCTCCTTCATAGTCTTAGTTCTCCGTGATCCTATTAGAAATGGGATGTTTGGATTTTTTGTAACAATAAGCCAATTTATCATTATACAACCATGATTCATCTTCTACAAGAGGGTTCTATCCTTGGTGAGAGGTTAATATAAAAGTGATAGGTACTGGACTATGCAAATGTCCTTTGCTATTCTTGTCATTGCATGAGTGGTTTATCTTTTGGTCTTCCAAAGGACTTGGGGTTTTATGGAAGCTTTGTAATGTGAAAGGTGTCATGGGTTAAGTATTCTCCTAGACCATTAGCCAAGATGGTATAATGATTGGACATTTCAAGAGGTGACATATGGGAAAGTGACTCAAGGGTATCAAGGTCAATGCAGTTGGCCTTTAGTGAATCAAAAAGTATTGCTTTCCCCTTGTTCTTCTTGGCAACTAGATTCATGCTAAAATGGTAGTTATATATTTTTAACTCAGCTTCTAAATGCCTACAATCCTTGTATAGATGTAAATATCCTAGAATAGTAACCTCCATTCTTAAATGGGAGAACTTGATACGCTGGTGCAATGTCAATGGGATTGTATGAATCTAATGTATCCAAGGTCTACCCAAAAGTATATTATATGACAAATCAAGATCTAACACATGGCATAATGTATCATGGGTCAAAGGCCCATTGATGACTGGTAAGTTGATGGTGCCTTGTGATTCTTGTTCTTCATTATCATAAACCTTGATGGTGATTATGTTTTCTTAGAGATCCATTTTCATGTACCCAAGAAGCTTGATGAGCTTTAGACACACAATATTTAGGCCTGATCCATTGTCTATGAGGACACATTTCACTTTTTTCTACATTATGTAAACTTTGATGTATAATGGATTGTTATGAAGTGGACCAAGGGATGCCATATAACTTTGATTAAAGGTTAATCATTGGCTTGGAGCTATGTGTCTAACCAAATCTTGAAATTTGTCTAGAGATATGTCATTAGGAACTTTGGAATGGCCAAGGAACTTTGTCAAGATGTTTTTTTAGATAGTATATGTATGCAACAAATCCAAAATGGAGATTTATGCAGGTGTCTTTTGTAATTGTTTCAAAATGTTGAATGTCATTTCTTACAGTATGGTAAATGGATTGTTCCTAGCTAGAATGGGTGGTTGTATGATGGGTGAAGTTGTAGATGGTTGTGGGATTGGTATGGTAATCCTTGGTTGCCATGTTATGATTGCACAATCAAGATTAGGTATAATACCATTGTTGTTAATAAATGATGGTGGAGGGGGACTAGATAGGATAAGTCTTGATTGCCAGTTCACTTGTGTGTGGTCATGAGATAACCATGAGTTATTAGTATAAGGTCCAAAAGTGGGAATCATTACTTTTTGGTTCACCTGTATGCAGTCCTAGGTCAAGGAAGGACTATTGGCATGGGTTGGTTGATTAGGTATGATTAGAAATTATTTTATCTAATTGGTACTTTGTCTTAGATTGATGGAAATGGTGCTAATGTGACCTAATACAAGATGGCCTACAACCATGTTATAGTCCTGTGTAACTACATGATAGGTATGTTGGTTGTTAGCATCATTATAATCTTAGTTCTATCCATTATTTTGATGTTGTTGATTCTAATTTTGATTCTATTAGTTTTATTGGTTCGACCTTGGTTGTTGATACTATTGTTGTTGTTGTTACATTAGATGTTGTTGCTATTGTTGGTTGTTATGTTAGGGAAAGGGATTTTAATAAATTCTAAGGTTTTGATTAAATGTGGAAGCCCCAAGATCTAATGTGATATCTCCACTTTCTAACATATTCTCAATCACATTTTTAATTTGCATACAAGACTAAAAATTATGACCATTGACCTGATGATATTCGTAGAATTCATTTGGCCTATACTAGTCTAGATAGGTAACACCCTCAGGATAACACTTTAGAATAGGTCAATCAATAAAATTAGATGCAAAAATCTTGAAAACACATATTTAAGGGGATATCCAAGGTTACTAAAGACATGATGAGTAGGCACATTTCTCCTTGGAGGAGGGTTTTGCAAAGGGATAGGTTATTGCATTTGATATACCGGTCTAAGTTGTTGCGCTTACTGCATTTGCTAAAGAGGTTATTGGTTAGGAGTTATATGCATATATGGCATAGGCTATGTAAATGGTGTTTACACCATTTGGACATGTCATGACTTTGTCACTCCATTTCTTACAACATTCTAGTTGTGATTAAACTTCTTAGGTTTGTCATAGTTATTGGCCTAGGTTGGATACGACACTTGTACTTGGACTTAATTCTAATTTTGGCCATTGTTCTAGTTTTGGTTCTAGATTTGATTTTATGAGGTTATTTTAATGATCCATTTATTAATAAGGGATATTTCAATCATTAAACGTTTGTAAATGATATCTTTAAAAGTATGCACACACTTCAACTCCAAATTGTAAGATATCTCACTATGTATATTTTTGGTAAACATGGAGGCTAGTTACTTATCTAGTAGACTATGGGTAAATTGGCTCATAAGGGATATCCATCACTATAGATAACTTAAAAATATTTCACCAACCTTTCATTTTGCTTTTATAGGGTCTACCAATGAAATCTCATGTTTGATATTATAAAATAAATGCTACACAAACTTGTCTGAAAGATCATCAAAATCAAATACTAAGTTCTTGGGTAATTTTAGGAATAATTCCAATGCTTTCCCTATTAGGCTTCTTGGAAACAACAATAATGGGTATATGTCATTATAGGCCACTAGATGGCATATAATTTTTTTTTTGTCAAATAGACCTTGGGGTCACCTTTCCCCTTGTATTTATCAAACTTTAATGGCTCATACCCTAGAGGAAATGGTATCTAAAAGTACTCCATGTAGAAAGGGTAAGAACACACATTTTAAAATTTTAACTTTTTAGTTTATTTCTTACCTTGGATGATTGTAATTTCATCCTTCATTTATTATATCTCTTATGTGAGAAAACTAGTGGGATCATTGGCTTGAGGCAGAGGCTAGGCGGTCACAAGTGGATTACTTTGACCAGGGTATAGTGAAGGCATTTTCTAGGGAATGTTGGTTTGGTTAGGGGAATGGACCAGGAATACACATGCATGGATTAGGGTACAATTATTGAAATTTCACATACTATAATGAAATATTCTAGTTGGGATTAGGTATGTAGGCCTAATATTAGGAATATTATAGCTGGGATGGAGGAATATGGCTATACTATTCCTATTGAGGTTGAATAGGGAGATGCTACTAACTAGTCATAACTTTCTGATTGAGGCAAACTTGTGAAATAAGACTCTACCATTGAAATTATGGCATATTTTACATGAAAGGCAATTATTGCCTAATAGGTACCTAAAGAACATTAGAACCTATTGGTTATGCAAATCCCTATTGGGAAGTAGACACATCTTGGAGATTTGGCATCTATCACTAACCAATATTTGTATTTTATTGGTTAGACATCATTTGGATTAAAATTAGCATGTTAGTCTAAGATTGAAGAGGTATGTTCACTACTACCTGGTGAGGTAGAACATTGGTTTCCCCTATTAAGGTGTCAAGATGTTTTGCCTCTGCTATATGGGTATGTTCGATAGTGCCTATTTTTATGGAATATTACTCATCACCTATTGGGGTGGAGTAAGATTAATCACATTTTGTTGTGGTATAACACTGGTCATTAGATCACTATTTAATCCTTGATGTTGGGTGCTTGAAGAAGTAACTGGTTGAGGATTAGAGGTAGTTGGTTGAGGCTGGGAAGTATAAACTCCTACTCCCTAAGTTTGTGAACCACTCATAGTGTTTTTTAAAGGCACATTTTATTTTTGACTATTTTCTTGTGAATTAGCACCACTTTGGTTTAAATTGGATGTTACTTGCATACTATCCACTATGTTTGAGTCATTATTATACATAGAATAAGAAGACACATCCTTGATAGTTGGGATAGTGAACATGTTTTCTCTTGAACTAATTTGCATAAATGGGTCTAAACCTTGATTTTTTTTGCATATAAACTCAAATAAGACTCTTGTTGAAAGAAGTGACTTAATAAAAAGTGGATTTGACATGGTCATATGATAAAGTTATGTGCTAGGTTTTGATATGTCTGATATGCCATCTATATTTAAATGAAGTGGTTTTCCATGAGGCCTTTTTTTGTGAAAATAATATGAGGATCTTGAATGACGTTATTATAATGGCATTAGGGTTACTAAAAGATGCTCATATATTGTTCTATTGTAAAACATGTTGTAAGGTTCTCTTACTAGACTTGACAAGTTTTCATGGGGAAAGTCTATCAAAAACTTAGTCCATACCTTTGTGATTATATTAGGATCATAGGTTGATGGAATTATAATGTAATAATGTTATTATGATTCTATTAGGATCACTCTATCAAAGGTATGTTAGACAAATATTAGGTCATTTGTTCTTGGTCTTGCTTTATGTATGGAGGCATGCTAACCAAAAAATGGGCCAAAGGATCTTGACTCTATTCCCCTATTTGAATTTGTGAAGGTGGATAAGAATCCATCTCCCAAACAACATATTCTTCATAAGGGTATTGAAAAAATTCCTCTTGTGTGACAACATTTCCATATCTAGGATTATACATGACTCCACTGCATGTATAGTGAGACATGGTCAAATAAATGGAAAATGTTTCACAACAAGATGGGAATTAGAGTTCTACAAACTTTGGTAAAAATAGTATAATTCCAAATGTCCAATGTTAAATTCTTCACACAAATAAGGTCAAGTAAAATGAACTAAAAACAAGATGCCAAACTCTAGGTCCAAAGATGTTCCAAATAGGTCTAAACTAGGAAAGTTAAAAGTTTCTAGGTCTTTTGGCCAAAAACAACATCAAAATCTAGGATCAAACAAGGCATGTGCTAGGAATATTATCCAAATGCAGCATCAAAATCTAGACTTAAACCAAATAGATGATTTTAATCTAACAAACTTGGAACACTTTCGCATAAACAAGGCACTTGATTCTAGGCATAAACATGATCGAATTGGTATATGGAATTAAACAAAAGGCACTAGAAGATAGAGTTATTTTAATTTAAAAAAAGTATAAACAATACATTTTTTGAATTTGGGTATTGAATTAACCTAAGTTATGCAACCCAAAAGAGAAATATCTGTGTATTAACCCCTATGAGATAAGGCTTAAATAGAAATCAGTCAATGTTTGGATCAAAAATTATAAAATTTAATTAAAAACTTAACTTAAGAAAACTTAGGATTTAATTGAGCAACAAACTAGGAAAATTTGAATAATATGATTGTACTAAAACAAAGATCCAACAAGGCACACAGTTTGATGTCAAATGTGAAACTTGGACACAAGATAAGGCAAGTCTATTAAAATAATTTGAGTAGCATAACGACATTAGTGCTCTAAAAAGATGTAAATAAAGGTTTTTTAAAAGACTTATAAGGTTCAAAATGTGAACTGATTTGGCTAGCATAACATTACCCATTTCAATCAAGTGACACACACAACATTTTTGACATAAAAAGTCTTCTAAGTTAAAGCAAGGTGTAAAATAGATGGCTTAATGCCTCCTCAAGAAAAAAGAAGTGTCGAAAAACAAAATAATTTATGACATGGTATAACAAACAAAATTTTGGACACATAACACCAAGCAATAAAGGAAAAAGACTAAATACAACTAAATATATCATCCTTGATCCTAACAAGGTGTGGTAAGTGGGGTTGATTAAAACTTATAATTTATGATCATCTAGATTGATCCCAAGTGTGGCTAATATAAGAGAATCATCATGTCAATTGAGTTCATACCCATCAAATTATCATTTAAGGGTCTATTATTTTGCATAATGATTCCATCTATGGACTACTTAGTTGAATCTCCTGGTTGACTAGCCCTGACTTGGGCCTTGATTACGAAAGGAGAGGTTAGCCGCTCAACCCTTGGCTCTCACAATATGTATACCATAATTTATATACTCCATCATGGAGTGGGGTTGAAATATTACATTTATATGAATTCCCAAGTCAATGATTTCCTAGAGAACTCATGAGAGGTAATGGCATCCCCTTCATAGGCTAAATTACATGAAAATAAAACTAGGTAAAAAGACTTTAGGGTTACTTTTAGATCACCCAAACCATGTGTGTTTTGGGGAGAGCCTAGACAAATTTATTTCTATTCCTTGGACTAAGGAAAAAATTAAATGAAAAGGTGTTTTTGATCACTTGAGTTCCCTATAGGGGACATGGGGATAACATACACACATTATTCATTTTGTGAAAAAAATAAACAACAAATAGTTTCAAGAAATTGTGATTGAAGTAAATGTTGATTTTCGGCACAAAATTGAAATGTGACTAAGTTATTTACTTGGAAATTTAGCTTAAGTGTGAAATATTTGAAATATATTTTCAGAAAAACCAATTTAAGAAAAACCATCTACGTTCATTTAAAGCCCAAAACCCAAATGTTCAATATTTAGCCTAAGTTCATTTTTAAACACCAAAAATTTAAGTGTAAAGACTTAAGAATTCATTTTAAGCACCAAAATTGAAGTGCTAAACACATTATCAATCCTAATTCATTTTAAGCACCAAAGGTGAAATGTTCAAGATTTAACATGTTCATTTTAGCACCAAAATGAAGTGTGGATGACTTAGCTAGATTCCTTTTTAGGTACCCAAAATAAAATGTGTAAAACCACCTAAGCTTACAAATTTTTGTTCAAATCATGTCTTGGACATGCAGTGGTCAGATGGTATCATTCTAATTAGAATCAATTTAAATTATGAGTAAATGAACTTTGAAAAATTAGCTCTCAAGTTTTGATTTAAAAAAAACACAGTGACCATCATCAGTCAGAACTGATTGATGTTGGTTTTAAGGCAACTAATGCCAGTCGATCTCAAAGAGAATTGATGATGGTAGTAAAGGACTGATACCAATTGACTAGTATCGATGTCGATCACCTGTGAACCTGAAGGTAAAACCACACAAGATGAAAACATTAGGTTAGATAATGGTTAGCTAAAAACTCAATAAAACCTATAAGGCAAGGATTAGATATAAAGTTTAAATGATAGTGAAACCAAGAAAAAATAATAAGGAATGCTAAAAAGACTCAAAATTCAATCTTTGTAAACCATGTTTCACCCTACATATCGACTGATGATGGTCACATAGGACTAAGCTCAGTTAGGCATAACTAATGTCAGTTAGGCCTAACCAATGTCTATCTTTATGTAAATCTGATTTAATTTAAAAATTGAAAATATGACAAAATCAAAGCTAAAATGGCAAATTTGAAGATAGTCAAGCATTATTTTATCAATTTTTGAGTTTCATCTTTATCTCCTTGGTATATGGGATGCTTCTTGTCTCGTCGGGCATGCCATTTGTGATGTTAGGAATTTGATGATGGAGGGGAGGTTAGACCAAGTGTTAGTTATCATATAAAATAATGACATAAGAAACACACTAAAAAGCTTAACACCTCCATGCCTAGATCATAGGAGGAGCTTAGTGAACAAATAATAAATGACAAAGATCAACTAAAATGAAAATAAACTTACAAATTTTCCTTACCTTCCTTGAATACTCTACATGATGTGTTTGTTTAATTTTCTCAACTTATGATCAAGAAGTCTATGGCAATGGAGCTTGGCTATCTCTTTCTTTCCTTGGCACCATGGTTGATTTGGATTTGGCTTGATGTTTCTCAAAGTGGCTTGACTTGTGATTTTGGCATTATAACACTATTGTCATACAGTCTTGATCTAGAACCAACATTATAACATTAATATGTCTAAGCTCTCTAAATGAAGAGGTCCAGGCTTATATTTATAGTTTTAGTAACTAACCCCAACCCAAGGTGAGTTAGAGTGTAGTTAGATCTTGAAATGGGTTCAAACCTAACCTTTTTGAGTTAATTAAACCTAATAGAGTTAAAAGGTGTCAAACAGTCATGATTAGCAATGAATAGGCATGTTGAGATATTTTAGGATATTTTACAACTCATAAAAAGGTAATTATGAATTTTTAGGATATTCATTGATTTTTGAATTTCCTTTTTGATAATTTATTTAATTGCTCATGGATAATTCAATTAGACCTTTGATTTATTTTTGCATGGTAATTAATTCTATTTAGGAATTTTAACATTTTTTAATATTTTGAATAAATTAATGTGTGCATTGGCCCATTTAATAGGTTTATAGGCCAAATTGTATGTTATGAAGCCAAATTTTAGATGTTTACTGATTATTAGGTTGAATTTTCAAAGATTGGTAAGAATTGGTCTAAAGTCTGGTTTGAAGCCACTGGTGGCCAATTTTAGATATCTATAATAAGTATGATAACATATTTCATATGATCCTTATAATCTTATATGCTGATTTGATATATGTAACCTATCACTCAACTACCTATAAAATGCCTGCATATGCATTGTATGTGTACATAAATATGTTTTAATACATACATACATACATACATACATGTGTGTGTGTGTATTAAAACATATTTATGTACACATACAATGCATATGCAGGCATTTTATAGGTAGTTGAGTGATAGGTTACATATATCAAATCAGCATATAAGATTATAAGGATCATATGAAATATGTTATCATACTTATGTCTCATAATATGAACTGATTTGATAATATGACATAAGATAAACCCTTTGAATCATTAAATATTTTCCAAAATCTTTATTATCTATGTATGGAGGATATAATATCTATTACAACTCCACTATTATGCCTCCTTTTTAGGTGATGGATGCAGCTTACAAATTACACATCTCAAAATAAAATAGTTATACGTATCATGTTATATTGAAAGAGTTATATGTATCATGTTATATATAAATATATGTCATGTACAATGATATCACCACAAATTATCATACCAGTTTTAATAGAATCATCTTCTAAACCACTTGGATCTAATAATGTTTTACTGTGGTGACTTATATAAATGTCTAAAACATGTTAATATACCTATACAATGATTATTCCTTGAGATGTTTTATTTTATATCTTTTTCACCATGTAAAGATATATCACTAGTATAATAATAAATATCATCATCATAATCATAATTTATAGTCATTTACTTCATTTCCATGATCATGATCAACATGTCTAGAAACACAATTACTAGATGTAGTAACCTAAATTTGGTCATGAATACTTGATCATACCCATTTTATCCATTTTTACCAGTAATTGACATGTGCACTTAATTCAAACTTATTTCACCAATTTGACTTATCCTAAGCACATGAAGAGACTCAATTCCATTTCAAAGCCATCCATTATCACCTAGAGAAATGATCTTACTACTGAAATCACCTTGATGCATTTTTATGTCTTGACTCAGACCCAAATTTTTTTTACTTTTCCTGAAAGGATAAGAGTGACCATTATTACTATCTATGTTTACCTATTATGCTTTTAACTCACAAAAAATAAAAATTCAAAAGGGAAAATATCTTTAGGGTTAGCCTAAATATTCTTAAAATCCCCAACATGTATTTTTCCCTCTTCAATAACTATAAAATTACACACAATTCGTTTATTTATAACATATTTGTAAGTTTATCGATCTTATCATAAGATCTTATTCACACAAGTGCACAAAAGATAAAATTTGCTTATTCTTTCCAAGTAATATTCTAAGCACTTCAATAAGTCATGATCCAAGTTTGAATTTAGTTTTATGTAGCCCAAGCCCAATCATTATCAATTATTCAAGGTAATTCTAGATGCATTCATATAATAAAAAGGTACACTATTGCATAAAGCATTTAGGTAGGAGAACTACATGTAACTTTGATCCCTGTTAGGAGTATTGGTACGTAGGTAACACTCAACATAGTGGGGTTTTGAGGTCTAACACAATTACAACCACTAACCCTTTTTTACTCCACATTCATTTTTATCCTCATGGCACAAATATAGGGTTAGGCACTTTAGAAAGACATCTGCCAATCTTGAACACATCAAAAATAAGAGTAATTTACAAAATTTCAAAGGATTTAACCTTATTTTACAACATATTATAAATAGATCTAAATGCTAGATAAGGATAAAAATGCCCATCACCATTGACCCTAACAGGAACTCATGTCCATAAAAATTCTGAGGATCTTCCTCTGGGAGGATTCTAGGTTTTCATCTTCATTATTATTTGTACATTTTTTCATTTAAAACAATTAATTGAATGCATCAAAATCTAAGTATATATCTCTTTTGCATAGCTTAGGCTTGCTTGTATTCATTTAAATTTATCAATTTCAATTATTTACTTTTAGTTTCTTATTTGAAAGTGTAATTACAACACCCTAATTTATTCAAATTCAACTTATCTAATTAGGAATTGATCACCACATTAATTCACAATTCATATAAAATATTTGGTGAACCCATGTATTGATCAAACCTTTTCAAATCCTAAACTTTACTTAGGGTTATAACCTTTTAAGGTTTCAAAATTTTGGTCTTAAGGTTTCAAAAAATTTGTCCTAGGGCTTCAAAATTTTCTTTTTTCTTCAATGCATCTCATTTTTTCCTTTGTGGCAATATATTTTTCATGTCTTTTAGAATGGATGATATATACATCTTTGATGACTATGATAGGATAAATATCCAATATTTTAAAAAAGATTCATGAATGAAATATTTTTTTAAGTAAGGTATAATATGGGAATAAGATCAAACATTAATTCAAGATGTTATAAGGTCTCCTCTCAACTCTCAAAATGGAAATAAATATTCTCCATCTCACCATGTCTATATAATCACTATCATAAGAGATAAGTTGAGCAACCCTTTGGTGTCAAATGAATGCAATAAAAACATTTATCCTCAAACCCCTCCACCAACCACACATCTTATTCAAGGAATTTTTATTCATATTCAATCATAAATACATAGGGTTTGTGCTTGTGAATCCCTTAAGCATCAAATAATCAATATGACAAACTCAATAGAAGAATTACAATAATAAAATTAGTATTTAGTTTCAAAAATCACATCATGGTAAAATCATATAATATTCATAAATAATATATAATATTAAAGTGTTAATCATGTTTTTGCATATTCATCTATAAATGTTGTGCCTAAAAACACTTCATCTCAAGATCGGAGGCCAAAATAGAATACTTTTACAACTAATGATTCAAAAAGTACACGAAAGGCTCCTAAGATTTTAAGTGAAATTTTAAGATAAATAATTCAAAACAAAGTATTAAAATTACCTCATATGCATCCTCTTATAATATCAAAATATTATTGTGCATAATATAGGATGCATGGGCATCATACAAATTATTGTTTTTCCCAGAAGAACAAAATACAAAGTCTCATTGATAGTGGTGATCGTATAATCGATAAATCAATAAAAAAATTCACTAACAATACATATATTAAGGAAAAAGTGTCAAAATAAAACTATTACAAAAAAATAAAGATGAAAAACCAAAGGTTACAAAAAGAACATGTTGAAAAGTAAAGGTTGCAAAAGGAACAATTGGAAAGAGACAAATTACTAAAAGAACAAGTTGAGAAAGAGCAAGTGCAAAAATAAAAATTAGAACAAGCAAAGTTACAATAAGATAAGCCTAAAAAATAATTTAAAATCAATTAAGAAAGGCCTATAACACCTAATGCTACAAATATGGTTCTAAAATAGGCAATCATGCTTCATATCAAGAACCTTTCATTATTATTGTTCCCATAGATGGTAATAAATTTACAGTTGCTAAGGTTACAGACTCTCAAGAAGGAATTTTTATTCTACATAATTTATTGTATCCATTTAATATAGGTTTAAACACATAGATAATATAACCACATCAATGTTATGCCTGGGATCTATTGACTTAACAATATTATTTGCTTCAAAAGAATGTCAACTTACTTTTAGTGTTATTTTTCATCCATCTGCATACAATTTTATGCTTTGAGGATCATGGTTAAAGTTAATAGGGGAATAAATTGATAGAAACAAATTTTATACTAAATTTTACCATGAATACAAGGTCATTTATATTTAAAAAGAGGGAACATATTTAGAGCAAGCACACAAAAATGATAATGTCTCTAAAGTGATTATATTTTTTATTCTAATCTGCACACATCTAACACATTTCATTTAGGACAAGTTATTCATTCACCACTCCTCACATATTATTGTGATATAATTGATATAATTGGATAGCTTGTGCATTTTCAAACATTCTAAAATCAAATTAACAAACATTTAAAATATTAAAAACATGACTATACATAGTTTCTAATTGTTTCATCTTCTTCTATTTTCTTGCATTTGTGACCACTTGATCCACTATTATATGACCTTAGATTTATTATTGAATTTTTTGGCCTCTTATCCCTTCTATTTTCAATTCCCAAATATGATTAGGTCAAAATATGGATAAATTATGCTCAAACAGGACATGTTCCTCCTAGTTGTTTACTCTGCACTAGCATAGACTTATTTTTTAGCTAAGACAAAACCATAAGAATTGAATAGAATCACCCAATGTTACTTTCATAACTGAACAATCCTATCTTTTACAAATTTTTACCCAAAAATTTTAATGTTAGAAGCCTAGGCCTTAATACTACCAATTTCTATTTTTCTAAATCAGTCTTAGTGAGAAAAATACTACTATTAATGAAAAATATCCTCTTATTCAGTACATATTTCTATCACATGAAAATATTTTTACAACCATACATTTGAAAAAATGATAATGTATAGTCACTATTTTACATCATGTTATTGTTCTTACATGCTTCCCAATATCACAATGAGGCATCTCTCCCATATTTCAATTTTTCAATCTTTCTAAGTACATTACAATCATAGTTAAATGTTGTGAGATATTCATATCTTCTTCATATTATTCTATTTTAAAACATTAATTAATTTTAGTTTCAACATTGTTGTTTTCTAAAATTTTCAATAAACAAAAATAATCATAAAAATGTCAAAATATAAAAACATGCAACATATTCAAAAATACAAAATCAGTACTTGAACAGGATTTACAATCTAGTTTACATATTTGAAATATGTTATTTATCTCATGATTATTATATAACATATTATTTATATATCACACATGCATTTATCTAATATAGATGAGTGTTGTGCATGACATGTAGACATTTCTAATGATTAAGATGTTGGACTCTCCTCTACCCATATACCTTACCAATTTGGGGGCATATTATTCATAGGTGACAATATGTAGGTGTTATCATTATTTAACCCTATACTATTGAAATTTTTATTTGATACAATATTTATTGCTAAAATTTATATCATACATAATGCACATGAACATGTTATTTGCTAGGACATGCTTACATGACATATAAATATATTAGACTATATTTTATAATTTTATGTTCTATTTATGTTGTTTACTTGTACATATTATATTACCCCTTTTATTTTTTATAATTTTTTCCCTTGGCCTTTGTGTGAGACTCTTGGATTGATGCATCACTATGTGATCTTATGTGTTCTGTGACATTTTAACATGTCATTGCTTTTGCCCTTAGACTTATGTGTGGTGTACGACATTTTAACATGTCCCTGTCTTAGCCCTTGGTCTTTGGTGTGTGTGAAATTCGAATATGTCCCTTGTTTGTGACATTTATCATGTCTACATGTGTTATTTGGGACATTTAAACATGTCCTTATAATTGGCTGTTTGCCCATATATGTCAAATTTTTATCATTTGTGCTTGTTGAGTGTGTTATTGTTGAGCTTGATGAGTTTAATAATTGTCATGATCCATATCATACACTCCTAAAATAATAGCATACTAACATGCTAATTCTAGTAGCTTCAATGATACATTCTATAGGCCTTACCTCTTACATTCTATATAGAATTCAAAACTTACTATGCTAAAACAATTCCAAACACTAAATTTTTTTATGATTACATCTTACTACACACGTTTCAATTTAAATTTTATTTTGAGATGAGTGAATTTTTAGGAGCAAATTCACTCATCTCAAAATGGGGGCACTTTAGTGAGATTTTCATGCATGAGACAAGCCATTCTCAAAGAGATTAATTCAATTGTGAACACAACCATAATTCAAAATTTTAAAATTCAATCATTGGCACATTTTAGGGGTGTATTCCATTGCATATGAAATCCTATTTCAATTTCATGGAGCAAATTCAAATAGTTACACAGTTTCAAAGTGACAATGAGCATTCACATAAAATTTAAAATTATATAATTACAGTGGGGGCATAATAACAAGTTTATGTGATAGTCTTTTGGACATGATAGAAGCATTAGTGTACTCCATTATCTTTTTATCATGTTTTCATATACTAAGATATACTAGGACAATACCAAAATGTTGTAATTGAATCTACAAGCCATCTGCAGTTCTTGATTCAGTTTGGTTTCATAGTTCATGAATTAGAGTCATCGAGAACTCTATAATTTTGTGTGAAAATTAATTTAGATTTTAACTTTTTTTTATCTTGGAGTTATAAATATTGGCATACATAATCAAGTTTCAAGCATTATTAAAATGATCAATAATTTCACTTCAAAAGAGAAAATATAAGATAGTGTTTGATTACCCCTAATTTTCTCTAATGGTTTGGCTAAGAAACCATCTTTTCCAAGTGCTTCATGAGAGGGACCAATTCTCAAATGCTTCAATCAAGCATAATCACCAAGAAAAGTCACAAAAATTAACATGGTTGTCACATATTAATGCATATTCATTCTATACTCTCATTTAAATTTTTAATTTACTCATATACAATAATTTTTTAATTTAGTAAAGTTTATTTTAAATATAATTTTTTTAAAAATTCAAGTAAAGTTCCAAATGTTCAAAGTTTAGTTTTTAAAGGAAAAAAATAGCTACTTCATGTTTTTCTTAGGGTTTCTAAATAGTACATTACCTTGCATGATTGAAGTATGCAACTCAAAGATAAAGTGTGTCTGACACACTAAGGTATGGTTTTCTTTTAATATATTAATTGAATTTATAGACTAAATAGGGGGAAAATGTAGCAATCTAAATTTGGTCACGAATACTTGATCATGCATATTTTATCCCCTTTTACCATTAATTGACATGTGCACTTAATTGACACTTATTTCACCAATTTGGTCACGAATACTTGATCATGCCTATTTTATCCCCTTTTACCATTAATTGACACTTATTTCACCAATTTGACCTGTCCCAAGCACATGAAGAGACATACTTCCATTTCAAGGTAATCCAATATCACCACTAGAAATGATGTTACTATTAAATCACCTCTATGCATATGTATGCCTTGATTTAGACCCAAAAATTTGTACTTTTCCTAAAAGGATGAGAGTTCCCAATGTTATTGTCTTCGTTTACCCATTTTTTCCTTCACTCATAAATAGTACAAATTCAAAAAGGAAAGTATCCTTAGGGTCAGCCTAAATATTCCTAAACTTCTCAATGGGTCTTTCCCCCTCTTTAATCACTATAAAATAATAAATATTTCATTAATTTATAACATCTCAGAAAGCTTATCAATATTATCACAAGATATTATTCACATAATGTCACAAAACATAAGAGTTACCTATTCTTTCCAAATTAGCTTCTAATCACTTCAAGCAGTCATGAGCCAATTTTGAATTCAATTTTATACAGTCGTAGACAAGACATGATCAAGTATTCAATCCAATTCTAGATGCATTCATATATCCAAAGGAGCATAATTACACAAATATCTTAGGTGAGATAATGACATGGAGGTTTGGTCCCTCTTCAAAGTATTACTATGTATGCAGTACATATCATAGTGGGGTATTGACGTCTAGCACACTCTAATTGTTAACCCCTTTTTACTCTTTCTCATCTATTTATCTCCTTGTGGCACAAAGCTAGGGTCTACAAATTCCAGAAGATATTTTCCATTCTCACACTCATTATAGAAGACATTTATCACAAACATGCATAATCTAAACAATTACATAGGATTGTTCCCTATTTTCTAACATTCTAAAAAGGACAAAAATACTAGATAAGGATAGAATTACCCATCACTATTGAACCTACTAGGAAATCCTATTTGTACATATTTTAAGGATCACCTTTTGGGAGGATTCTAAGTTTCATCTTCATTATTGTTTTTATATTTTTTTAGCTAACATAGTCAATCGAATGCATCAAAATTTAAGAATATATGTTTAATTTTCATAGTTTAGGATTATTTGTATCCATTTTATTTCATCAATTTAAATTTATTACTTTTAGTTTCATTTTTTTAAAGTTTATTTACAACACCATAATTTATTCAAATTCAACATATCTAAGTAGGAATTAATCACAACATTGATTCACCAATTTAGATAAAACACCAACCATAGAAGTATGAATATTGAAAATTATATTTTCATGGTCATTGGTATAATCATAAGGTATAATAACATATTTTGGAATTGACTTAGTGGATCTCTTTTGTTTTTCCCCATTTTCCTTATTATTAGCATCATACACCTTTGGTGTACTCAGAGAATAATTTGATATCAATAATTGAGCATTGGTTGAAGGAATGATTTCCACTTACTTTTCTTGTTTTGTAGATTATACATATCTTGAAATGAATATGGTTTCACCTTCAAGTTCAAATGTAACATAATCATGATTCTTACCAAGTGTTGAACCCATTGCTCTTATATGCGATCTTATATTTAGACAAATTAGGGCTAATATGAAATGTAGCAAAATATGTTTTTAGGTTAGGTTTTATAAAACTTAGGGACCCAATGCATAACTCAGATGAAGTAGTCTTATTCAACTTATCAATTTTATATCTAAGGGAATTGAAGAGTGTTAGACTTCATACATTGATTTCAACCATCATTTCATTAAATCTAGATATATTCTAGTCTAGATTAAAACCTCAAACTACCTTTATTGGATTTTATAGTATCAAATATTGGAATTAAATTTATCTATTATCAATTTCCAATTTAGTTTTTTTATGGAACTATATATCTTATTTCTAGATTCTAATTTAAAGGTTTTTATAATTTAGTGTTAAACAACTATATTCTTGAATTTAATTTGTTGAATTAATTCAAAGTTTTATTATAAATAATGATAGTAATTAATATTTCAATTTTATGTAATCAATTCAAATTAGGCATGATAAATTAAAACATATTAATTATAATTTTTTATATTTATTACCTTATAAATGCAGGAAAAACATCACAAATATCCATTTAATATTGAGCATGGTGAAATCATCATAAACTTATATGTAACATTTAATGTGGACAAATTATGTCAAATATAAGTGGAAAAAAAAAAATCAAAAATATCCATGTAACATTTATTGTGGTTAAATTATCACAAATATCTTTGTAACATTTAGTGTGGATAAGTTATGACAAATAAATTTATGTTACATTTTGAACATCAAAATTATCATAAATATAATCAATACAACATCTAATTTATTGAAAATAGCTTACATATAATTGTGGACATATATATTTTTCCATACCATAAATATAAGTTTGCGTAAATTACCATAAAAATAGTTAGTTTTGAATTATTATCACAAATAAAAAGAAAAATTATCTCCATAAATATATAAAGTTTTAAAAGATTATCACAAATAATTTATTTATTGAACACTCACTGTAATCTAAATATAACTTGCCTTACATATGTGACATCTTTCACATGTAACAAAACTAGCTATAAATCATGTAGCAAGTAATCACTTCAGAGAGATCATAATTAGAAGTCTTTGCAATGATACATTTACCTTTATCACTTTGAGTATTTTTATCATAAGAATCATCAATTAACATTGTATTGAAGTGATTTATATACCCCTACTATGTTTCCAAACTAAATCATGTGCCTTGCAGAATATTACAAGATTTCCAAAACCTTTATAATCAACTCATCAAAATAATTCGCATTCTTCTTGGTTATATAAATTCAACATTATTTTGTTTCAATGTTATTTCTTGAATTGGTGAATTCATTACATTGTTTATGTTTTAGAATTAGCTGATGTCTATTTCATAATTTTGAAGATACATAAATACTTTTGAAATAATTCTTTTAGGTTTGGTCAGAGGAAGTATTATTTATTTTTAATCTCTATACCCCCCACTGAATTTGTTTTCAATGACTTCATTTTTATGAATTATATGAATTAAAACATCATCAAGTCAAACACAATCAACATTGATCATTGTGATTAAATTACTTTAATTGAGTTATTGAGATCAATTTCACCTAAATATGCAAGGATAATCTCATTTAAATATCTAAGATGAATTTCATCTAAATATAAAATTATAACCAAAGTCACTTGTTTATATATGTTAGCGTAACAAATACAAATCAAAGGTTGTTATAATTTTTTTTTATAAAGATTATTGTAATAAAAATAAATCAATAATTTGATATAATAAATACAATTTAAACAACACAAGATAATTCAATCAAATCCATTTATTTATATGGATTACTTTAATAAATTTAAATGAAATCAATCAAATTCATTAATGGTTTTTTTATATGTTTCCAAAGAGTAATGCATTTTTGTGTATAATCTCATATGCTCTAATCACATACATAAGTGTGTGATTTTTTTTTTAGAATGTAGTGTGTCATCAAATTTCCAACTTGAAGGCAATCCAAAGCAAAGAGAACCTTATTTGTTGCAATCAAAACATGTTTTCTCATTTATAAAATATATGTTTTCTATTCCATACACTGTTTGTATTTGTCTAGAACTAATTGTATGTTTTTTAATGTATATTGACACAATATTTATTTTTTTCATTGTAAAAACATTGTCACATATCTCGCAATATGATATTCGACAAACAAAAACAAATTTAACATTTTTTATCTAGTAAAATTGACAAATGAAATAATGAATTACTCTTGAGTGTAGATAAGTAAAGCATAACCCAATATAGAAATATATTTTTTGTAATCTTCAACAAATCATGGATAAATGCACAATAAAAGAATATATAACGTGAATTTAAAAAATTATGTTTTATTCTTGGAGATATCAATTTGGTAATCCCTATAACTCCAAATAACATTCCTTTCACTCCCAATACCAATAAATTTCTTCCAATAAGAATGAGATCTAAAAATATGAGAGAAATAAATTATTTTTAATCTCAGTGTAGAAAAAGCCAATCAAACATAAGAATAAGTATATCTATGAATAATTATTTTTGTAACAAAAAAAAGAAATGATTTTTTAATTAAGCAAGTATTAATACTCAAAATAACATTAGTATATCAAGATGTAATCAAACATAATAGTATATCTAAGGATAAATATTGAATTTGGTGATTAGAAATATCATGATTGTATTTTATACAAAATATTTTTTTAATTAGTTAAGTAATAGTGTTAAAAAAAATCAGTATAACAAAACCCAATTAGGAAATTAATAGTAGTAAAAATAAAATCAGTGTATCAAGATCCAATCAAACATAATAATAAGTATCTCTAAACACAAATATTGAATTAGAGGAGTAATATTGAAAGTGTCCACTAGTAATTTCATGATTATATGTATTTTTATTTAAAAATTTAACTAATATGAATTAAAATATCTAATTGTCAATTAACATTGCACACCTAGCATTGCAAATGATTTATATAATTATCAATTAACATTCAAGTCCACAAGAAATGTCATAATCATCTTCATTTGAATTTAATATTAAAACTAGCTAAGTATTCAAACCAATGTGAATGGAAATATCTAATTGGAAATCAAATAATTTGAATTAGGTGAATAATGTTTGATTTATCCTCTAAAATTATCATTATTACCTAAATTTAGATAGAAACATCAAACCAATAGAATGAAAATATCTAGTTATTGATTAACATTCCAACCCACTAGCAATTTCATAATCATTTGTATTTAAATTAAATATTCAAACCAATATGAATGGAAACATCTAGTTGGAAAATAATATTTAATTTATCACCTAACATTATCATTATTGTCAGTATTTAGACCGATAATTTAAACCAATATGAATACAAATATCTAGTTGTTAATTAAGATTTCAATCCACTAATAATGTCATAATTTTGTTAACTAAATATTCAATATTAACACACATATAAATAGAAATATCAAATTGTTAATTAACATTCTAGGAAAAGATAGTAAAATAATTTGAAAAAATATGCAAATTTTTATTTAACATTCTAAGTATAGTATAACAATTTCAATTTTTTGTGGAATATTTATATAAATATTAGAAATTTAATTTATTATTATGTCATAAATCTTAATTAGTGTTTTTAAGAGCATGATGATCTATGGATATACAAAATATGCTTTAGGAAATCTATCACATCCTTCTGATTCACAATTAAGGCTAGTTGTGTAAATAATGTTGTCATTAACCATTTATCCTTTTTGAATTCTTGATTTGGCTAGACCTTCGTGGATATGGTAAAAATTTATTCAAGAACACCTTTTTTATAGGATTATCTATAATAGTGCTTTTAGCATTATAAGTAAATTGAGAATCCCTCCAAATTGTATCTAAATTATTAATACAATTTTCTTCTTTTTTAATCACAATGCTTAGCAACCCAATAAAATAAATGATGTTCCTCCACTTTAGTTGATTGTATTAGTTTCACTACAATTTTTTACATTGATATCTACATTAAATAGAGAAAAAGATACAAGTTGAAACTATGTAATTGTGTTAGTTGAAAATTGGATCACCATTCCTCTTGGTTGAATGTGCTTGTATTTTATTTGGAATGTTTCTTTCTTTTTTGAAATAAATTTATGTATTAACAATCCATCTAAATTGAGAACAAACATTTATTTTTTGGAGGCACTATATAAAATAATAATATTGAGATTAATATGGAAATACATTTATTTTTAAATGTAACAGTGAATTGAAAATAACAATTAAACAATTAGATTGAAAACATGTATAAAATTTCAGAAAACTATATGATAAGAAGGAAAAGAAGGTTTGTCAAATGGAAATTATTTTTTAATACCTAATATTAACTAATAGTTTTAATTTATAGTGTTGGATTTGATGTACCGGTTGTGTCCATCACCTCTAATTTCATCAAGTTCATTAGTCGTGTTAACGTGTTATTCGATAGAGACACTTGTCTCCTCTTGAATCGAAGTCATGCCCATATTTAGTTCTTTATTTTTAGCTATCATTGATTTTAATGGATCTATCAATTATATCCAAAATCATACAAAGAAAAAATTATCAATATAAATAGGTGGGATTATTTTGTAACATGAATTTTCCCTTTAGTATGAGCAACTAGTATACTCAACTGGATTTGTCGTAATATTTTTGTAGTAACTTTTCAACATCATCTCTTGCTTTATATTTTTGACTATGCATAGTAATAAAGTTTTTTATAAGAATTTGGATTTAATAGGTGTATTAAATATAATTAAGATAAAATGATTTGAAAGAAATATTTTTTTTTAATATAACTTGCACAATAAAAATAAAGGCAAATTACTGAAAGAACTAAAAAAGATTTAGCTATTTATTTATGATTTAACTGTGTGAAATTGGAAAGTGGTAGGAAATTATTGACATATATGACTATGATTCATTATAATTGTAAATGCTTAGGGTCAAGAATGCCAAAAATGGGATATGACTCTAATGATCAATTTTGTCATCTATAGAAAATAATGGAAATCAAGGCACATTCATCTATAGTTTCTTGAAACATGCCTATGTGTGAAAAATGACCTTCAAATGTCCATTAATGACTTATAAATAAATTATTTAAATTTGAAACCCTAATAAGGATTTCAATAGTTGAAAACCTATAGAAAGAAAGGGGGAAATGCAATGGGTTGAGTTGGCCCCAATAATCCCCATGGTGATTGATCACCACCAATATATCCAATACTCTAAGGAGGGAAATCAATTCTATGTACTTCTCCCACTTAGAGTTCTTTGTGTGATTGTGTTTATTTTTCTACATGTATGCATATAAAGATGGATTGAATACTTGATAATTCTTTACTTTGACCTAGATAGAATAAGCTCTTAACTTGGATAAATACTACTTAAAATGATTAGAATCAGATTTGGAAGAATAGGGAAGCTTTTCTCAATGTGAAATAAAGTAAGTGTGCCTTAATATTGAAATTACCAAGCAATAGAATAGGTGACTTAGATGTGCCTTTAAAGTAATTATCTATCTTAAAAATATGAACTAGCCTATAAATGAGGGTCAAAATTTTAAAAGTAACCATTGTTAAGGTGAATGTTAGGATTGACCCTTCAGGGGTCAAGACTGACTGCCATGATTTATCCATACTGGTCAATCATGTCCCGAAAGGAAATGTGTGAATTTGGAAACTAGGATGTCTATACAAAATTTTAGAGGAGGTTTTAATGATTAAGAAAATTTATGTATGCATACAATAGTAGCTCAAAAAGTGATAGGTTTGTATAGGTACTCACAATAGATTAAGGTGTTGAAATAGGTCTAAATTAAGTTTTCTTATAAATTAAAGTGAAAGTGAGCATAAAATGATATTATCAAGTATTCATCACGAAATTTGAGTGACTAAATGTTCCCCTCATTTGGTCTATAAATAAAATTAATAGAGTAAAATATAAAGATCAACCTGAGTGTGTACAACACAATTTTCCTTTGGGAGAAAGATCCAATCATGAAAGGTGTTCCAAAGTAAATCTTGTATTTGTGAAACCAATGTTTCTCTTAGAAGATTTCTTGAATATGTTGTTTCCTATAAGAATTAGATAATTGATGCTTCCCATGAAGCACTTCGAGAGATTTGGTTACTTAGTTGAACCAATGGTGAATTGAGGGTGATCAAGCCCCAACTTGAATTGAACATGAATAAAAAATAGAACCCATTAAGCGATGCAAAAACCTCAATTTATGATGTTGGTATTTATAACCACAAATAAATAAATAGGTTGGGATCCATAGTGGATTCACATTCTATAATTCTAGAGGTCACTAAACCTCTAAATTATGCATTATGTGTAATAACTTAATCAACTATTATAAATGGCTCGTAGATTCACTTTTCACTTTGTTCTTTAGTTCTTGCATGCATGACCAAAAGAGAATGTAGTACATACATGCTCTTATCATTAATATGGATAGTAAATAGTATTGAAAACTTATCATGAATATATATCATGCCCTCGTTAATAAATGTAGACTCTATAGCTGAATGTAGAGGTAAATTTATAAATTCTATTTAAAGTTTGTGCATGAATTTGTATCATGCACCTAAAATTGTATGAAAATGTAAATTTTAATGTAATATGAGTTCATATTCATGGCATATTGACCCATATTTTTACTAATAATTTAATTTTTAATTATCTAACATTGTATTCTATACTCAAAACTAGTTTTTTCTCAAAGAGGTTTATCTTATGTATGAAAATCCCACTTAAACTCACCCCTTTTGAGGTAAGGGAATGTGTATCATGAATGTCACTCATCTCAAAATAAAATTTAACTGTATCATGCATATTAAGATGTAATCATTGATTATTTTAACATATGTAAAAATTATGTCAACATAACAAGATATGTACCATTCAAATCATGTATGTAACATATGAAGCA
Source organism: Torreya grandis (assembly GCA_037957365.1). Classification (NCBI taxonomy): domain Eukaryota; kingdom Viridiplantae; phylum Streptophyta; class Pinopsida; order Cupressales; family Taxaceae; genus Torreya; species Torreya grandis. The sequence goes on along the minus strand of JARHVA010003803.1, from coordinate 486,737 downwards.
ATGTCTATAGAAATGTATCAATGAAGATCATAGTAGTAAATTTTAATTGAATCATACATAATAGGTATTACATGATATGTATCATGGCATTTATCAAAATTAACAATCTTATAAAGCATATTAAAAAACAAGTGTAATATCATAAAATAAGGCTAAGGGATGCATACAAGGGACATGTTCAAATGTTGCAAAATAAAATTTTAAACACAAATCCAAGGACCACACATAAAGGACATTAATAATGTTGAAAATAAGGGACATGTTCAAATTTTCCAAAAAACATAGGGATAAGGGCCACAATGAATAGACATGTTCAAATGTCTCATAAAATAAATAAATAAGATGTAAGAACATCTTAGGTAAACCAACAATCTTGCATCACAAGTTTTGAAGTGTGAAGATAAAGAAGAGAACTACGCACCATAAAAAAATAAAAGCAATTGTAAATCAAAAAGAGATGATTTTTTTTAAAGTGCATGTGAATGGCATGCAAAACAAAATCAATTTAGTGTAGAAACACTTACAGATCAATGTAAGAGGAAACTTTAGAAAGTGCATTTAAATGGCACAAAATTAAAAGCAAGTTAGAATAAAATTACAAATATCCAGACCAAGTAAATAATAAATAAGATAAGGTAATAAATAAAACACAAGGCATTAAATTAAAAGATGCCTACAATTGGGAAGCACAGTGTAAGAAAACAAATGTAGAGTATGAAGTGGAAAGAAAAAATAGTTAGGTAGCTAGATGTAAAGTAAAGGATGAGACCTAGTAAAGTTAAAACTTAATTGATGGTGATGGAAAAAAAATATAATAGGAAATATTTGAATTAATTATTATTTTAAATATAAATCTCATGGTATAACTTAACCTAGGATACCCTAGCGAAGGCCTTAAAATTTTGGTGTCAAGCCTACTTAACAATTATCCATACCTAGAATGGATGTGTTGGTGACCAAGACTCAACAAATATAAAAGGGGGATTTAGGTCACATTTGGGTTTTTATATTGTGGTTAGCTTTTTATGGTGATTATTTTTTGAATTTTTGTTTTCGATAAGACTGAGACTATAGAAGAGATGAGGCCTTAGGGCTGAACTCTGCCAAAATTCATAGTTGATAGAGTGAGTGAGAAAAGATATGAGAGATATTTAAAAGGGAGCTAAGGGACCCTATGTAATAAATGAATATAATAATACCATGTATAATTATTTTTATTATTTAAAATTAGTTTTAATAATCTATTGAGTGATCTAATGGCTACATGGTGAGTGTACCTTCACTACGGACTTGCATTGTGACTACACCATGTAATATAAGAGGAAAGTCAAAAACCTCAGGAAACATAGGAAGTGAAGAGTTTATGAGCATAAAGATATATAGGGATGCAAAATATAATAATGGTATAATGTTTACCATGAGGTAATGCACATAAGATATGCTTAGAAGACCACTTACCAGTGAGGTAGATAGTAAAAGAGTGTTGAGAGAAGAGGACTAGAGACTACCAATCGTGAGATAACTAGTATAGTTTGACAAGATAAGAAATGATTTATTAAAAACCATGATGTAAATACTATAGAATAAAATAGTTATTTAATACCATGGTAGACAATTTTTTAGTAGTTCAAAGAGTCCTAAAGTGCCTACACAAGATTGCACTAGTGAAGCTCAATAATGGGTGGCGTAAATGATTGAGAATTAACCAATCATCAATTGTGAGGTATTGAAACACAAAAAAGAGATAATTCATAGAAAAAAAACATAAATTTGAAGTAGTAAATGCACAAATGATAAGATAATAACATTGAACCATTGTTAACCATGACACAATTGAGTGCAAGAGAGGAGTATAGACATAATCATTGATTAGAGGTAGCTAGTGTAAAATTAAATTGAGAATGAAACACCAACATAATTTATGATGAGAGGAAGTCAACCATAATAAAAGGTTAATATAATCAATAATTATATGCATTCAATCATGAGAGAGTAGAGTGTGATAAAATCACCAATTAGATGTAACTAATGCAGAAGTGATGAAAAATCACTAATTTGAGGTAGTGAGGGCACAAGAACATCTTCCAATCAAAGTATTAGAATGAAAATGATACAAATTATAAAAACACAAGGAGGAAACCCAAAGGATAATATGAAGTGAGTCATAAATTTTGATTGTAATTTCATGCTGAAGAGTGTATGGGCTTTGTAAGAGTGAAGTATGCATGGAGTAGGCTATGAGGCAACATGTTAAAGTGCTAGAGAAACTTATAAGATAAGAAAATGTGGAGAGGTAATGAAAGGGTAATAATATTGAATCATATGGTTTATACACTATTATAACAATTAGTATACCCATATATTCAACTTAAGTTAGAATAAAATATCTATAGTAGCTGACTAACAAGAGGTACTAAGTAGTAACCTTAGGAAGAGGCCCAAGGATAGAAATAAAGCCAAGAATGAAGAAGAATAGCATCCAAGAGATATTATCAAAGAATTCACACAAATAAGAGTGGATAATGAGAGCATAAGTATTCTTATGCATGGCATATAGGGTGCATGAAATAGGTGTTTTTAAGAACACAATAGAGAAATACAAAGTGGAGTAGGTGGGAGGGTGAAATGTATATAACTTGAGATGAAAAGATGAAGTTGAGAAGAAGGAAGTGAAGAGATCAGTCTTTAATTGAACCTAAGTTATCTTATAAATAACAAGCAACATGCATATATATAAGGCATGATAAGATAAGTGTCGATAAGAAAGCATATAGGATCTATAAGAGGAAGCCAAGAGTCAATGAGGAGAGAACAACTAAAATGTAAAAAGTGTCCAAGTGCATGGAATGAGATACACAATAATAATATAGAGGAGAAATACTCATAGATCATAAAATAAGACAAAACATGATAATAAGTCAAGAAATATTGTTCAAGAATGATTAATTAATGTAAGGGACGAAAAAAAGATGTGTTTAACATGAAGATAAGTATAGATAAAGGAATAATCCAAAGACATTATAGGATAATTTTGATAATGAGGAGTTTCCTAAGAGAAACTAAGTCTAACAGATCATCAAAAATTGAGGAAGTTAGCATAGTAGCACAATAGTCATAAGTAGAAAGAGTAATTGAATTCTAGGATAATGATTAGCTTTGAGGCAACTAGAAGAAGCATAAGACATGAAAAATAAGGTGAGAAGAGTATCTTACTAAGTATCTAAGGTTAATAGATCATTGAACATTGAGGTAGCTAGCATAGTGGTTCAATGATCAAGAAGCACTAGGGAAGAGTAGATTTTAGCTTAGTGCATCTAAGACTACCACCAAACTTTGAGGTAGTTATAAAGAGTGTAAACCTAAGAACACACCAAGGGAAGGAGATAAGAGTTTCCTTGAGAACAACTAAAAGCTATCAGATCATTGAACCTTGAGGCACCTAGGAAGAGGCACAAAGGTTGAGAACATGCCAAAAATGAGATCATAGGGGAGATGAGTTATAAAGAAACTAACTAAATGATGGTAGAGAACTGAATGTGAGGGACTAATAGAAATAAAAGTCTAGAGATGCATGAAGGAATGAGAGAGATAGAAGCACCAACTTAGAAGTTGTGTGAAATTATTATGCAAATTATAAATAGAGTAGGCAAGGCATGCCTAGTATAAGGTATGGAAAATAATAAATAAAGGTTACAAGAGTAGGATTGTGTAGAAGATGAAGATAAGATCAAGTTGTATCCATGCCAAAGAAGAGAATAGTGTAACAAAATAAAAGTGCTAATAAATAAGATCACATAGAAATAAAATGAATAAATGATGCTAGAAATAAAACCAATCTAAGTCGATAGAGAAAATTGACATGGGAGGATATGCATGAGAGAATAAATAAGCACCAAAAGAAGATGGAATACATAGTGTTGGAAGAGGACAAACCTAAAGACATGAAATAACATTATTCACATTGATAGAAAAACATAAAGAGGATAGAAGAAGAACATGAAGAAGGAGAGAATATGGGAAGAAAGTTTCTCAAATAACTAAAAATTGTTGTGTTGAGGCAACAATGAGGAATGAGTGATTAGAGGTCCACTTGCAGTAGTGCACAAGGGACAAAGGGCATGGAGTAAATGATATTCACTATAAAGGAAAAGAGCAGAGATACATTAGGATTAGAATACACCTAAATAAGGGTTAGAGAAGGAATGCAAGAGTCAAATGATAAATGGCTAAGGTGGCACAATATCCATTGTGGATGACAATAGGAAACCACTAGAGGAAGTAGAGGTGGATCAAAATCAATTGGAAGTTAACATAGTGAAATTTTATTTATGCAAGGCACTGAGAGGTTGCCAAAATAAGTAATGATATAAAATCATCCTAGAGATAATATGTAGTGGCTAATGGAATATCAATCTAAGTATGGATTAGAGTGAGTTGAAGTAGAAGAAGAAAGGTGAAAATTAGAAGTGTCTCACAAGGGAAAGAAAATGAAAAGAAGAGAAATAAAAGGAAGAAAGTGCACATAAGGAAATAATGAAGAAGTTTACACAATAAGGGTCAAACAAATCCATTATAATAGGCAAATAAATCATTTGGGTGCAAACCTAGAGGAGATAAAAGAGGGGAAGCAAAGATAAGTGTGTAGAGGAGCCATCAAGCATGCCACAAAGTGGGAGAGTTGAAAACACTTGGTGAATACAAGATTACAGATGGACTTAGATGTAACAGACTGAGGAGAAGAAAGGAATATGGGATAAATGTGTAGGATAATTTTTAAGGCATACACAAAAAAAGGAAACTTGGTCGGATCGTAATGTCAAGGTGGGTGTAGACCCATTAGAGAAAGTGAGAGGAGAAAATAGGAGAAATGGGAGAACTAGAGAAGAGTAAAGGGAAAATAAGAAGAAAATAAAGAGATAGGAGGATCTAAATGAAAATAGAGTAAAACAAACCTATTTAGGTAGAACATCAGTGAAAAGGTCAAACCATGGCCAAGGCAACCAACCAGAATAATTATTCCATCACTCAATCCCAAATGTATACATGGATTACATTTTAGTTACCTAGGAGTCTAATGCAAGAGCATCCTAGGTGAATTGATGATATTGTATCATAATTTTTGGAATGCACGGATAAAGAAAAGAATTAGATGTTAGATACAATCACTTGTGGATAATTGTGTAATGAAATGTTAGAAAGCATGAAAAAATGGCATGTGAAACTGTTTCCACGCTAATTTCACTTTTCATATTCAAGAAAGGGAAATGAGAAACTTAAAGAAAATGGATGAGGGTTTGTACGTACCCGGATTGTAGACGTGCACACCAAAATTTAGATGTTGTGAGAACTCCTCTTTGGTTGTGGAGGATGACACTTGAAAGAGAAAACACTAAAACATGAAAAATGTTAGATGACAAAAGGGTGGACTGCCAAGCAAGAGCTTGGTCCTAAAAGTGCAAAGGCTTCTTGGAGGATGTCAGTCCACTGTTAAAAATAGAGTGCTGATCAGAAATAGAAAGTGATAAATGGTAAAAGATAGAAAGAAAGAACTTAAGGCAAATGCGTACCTATTTAGAAGCAATCTGCCTTTGCACAGTGACCAACGTTGGTGGTATTGCCGGCATTGGTCAGGGAGGTCACCGACGTCAGTTATGATGCCGACGTCGGTAGGGGTACTGGCCAAGGTCGGCTGGGGCAGTAGTCAGGGATGAGTTATAGGTCTAGTCTTGGTCTGTAGAATGGACTGAGGCTTCGTCTAAGGGTCAGGGAGGTCTATTTAGAGGTTTGAGAGATTACCTAGAGGTCTGAGGGACTTGTTTTGGGTCTGAGGGACTGAGAATGTTGTCTAGGAATGGACTGGATGGATGACAGGGCAAATGGAAGATGAATGGGAGATAGGGGGCTGAGAAGGCTTTTCAGCCTCTTAGGGACAGACAGGTTGAGGTCTAGGGAGTAGTTAGCTAAATAGATGAATGCATATAAGAAATGAAATGGAAAACAACACTGTGCTTACCTCTTGCTTGCTGGTTGGAGAATGGAGAAACCTGTTGTCAGAGCTGTTGAAGAACCTGCAAATGGAGTTGTTGCTTGGAGCTGCTCTACAAGGTACTTGTAGCTATTGGGATTGCTATACGAGAGGGAGGAGAAGAAAATCTGAATGCCAAAGTGTCAAGAGAGTTTTGTTTGCAGGGGGGGAGAATGGTTGTAGAAAATGGTTTTAAAGGCTGCTGACGGTGGCAGAACTGCCGATGTCAGCTAAATAATGACCGATGTCAGTGAAGGTAGAATGGGTACAGAGGCTAAAATTAGCCTCTATCTATTCTTGCATGCTGCCGGGTCAAGGGGCCATGGGAAAACGGTTGAGAAAGACATAAATGGATGGAGAGGAAAGATAAAGGGGAGATTTGGGCAATAAAGGCTAGGAGAGAGGTGGGGGCATCCAAGGAGGGGATCCAAGGTGGCATGGGTGAGGTGGAAGAGGGGCCACTAAATTAAAATATTTAATTTATTTTAATTTAATGAATGGAGGGGACTAAGGTAAGGGTTAGGATATGGGTCAAGGGGGACAAGGGGGGAGGACGAAAGATGACCAAGGTGCAGACACATTTTCGGTGTCTACATTTGCCCCTTTTTGTCTTGTTGGTTGTTCTTGACGAACTGCAAGACAAAAATAGGAGTTGGTTGCCCCAAGAATGGGATGAGGTGTTCCCCCCTTAAAGCAAGAGTCGAGGGAAGGGAACCTGAGATCGAGTGTCGATTTAAATGAGAGATGGATAGAGAGAGGGTGAGTGTAAACACTGCAATAGTCGTGATTGCATGTATACCACTTCACGGGATGGTTGGGTCAAATTGTCGCAGGTCGAGGGTCGAGGAGTGCCAAAATTGAAATAATTGGGCCCCAACATTTAGTCATCTGCTGATTGGGTTATGCAATCTAAGCTGAAGATCTAATGGTCATTGTGTTCCAGGTATCCCAAGCTCAAGAAGTACTCTTGGAAACATGAAAAAGTCACAAGTAGTGGGGATCAACCGGCTTGCGATCCTATACTTGTGAAGGTCATAAATAGTCTGTGCACAATTTTGCTAACCAGTCATGAGGTAGCATACATGCAAAAAAAACCAAGGCAATGTGTGTCTTGGAAGTGGTCATGGTCGGAGGAGATAGGAATGATCTCCAATGGTCGCTGGTCGGGTTGAGATATAAGTGATCTCAAATGTGCCCCATGAGGAGTCAGAAATGACTTTGACATGGGTAGGGCTGGTTGATTGGTCATGATGAAAAATGAAAGGTCGACGTCTTGAGAGAGACGAACGAGTAGATGGGTGGATGAAAGAATGTGGCCAAGCTAACCTCAAAAGATGTCATGTGATCTAAGTGCTGCCTACATAGCCCTTGTGTGAAGGGCCTCAGGCTAATGTAGTTCTCCCTAAAAGGGGGGAATGGTCAAAGGTATGGATTGGTCATGGTCGAGGTCAAGGTCAAGTGATGAAGGAAAAAAGAGGTTTGTCCATTAGAGAGATGAACAAACGGGATGGCTGAGCTAACCCCAAAAAATGTCGTGTATCTAAGTGCTGCCTACATAGCCCCGATCTTAGGGCCTCAGACCAATGTAGTTCGAGCAGAGGGGTCAAAGAGGTCGATAGGCTAGTTTGGTCATGGTCAAGGTCGAAATGATGAGGAGAAAAAGATGTTACAACCTTTTCCCAATGGTGTATTTTGTAACATTGGTTGGGGTCTTTCATCCCTAGCAATTTTCCATAGTCATGATGGATGTATGCTAAAAATGAATTAAGGTCTATTTATGCTTCAGCAAGTATTGGTTTATGCTTAACATAAATTGTGTCTGGTCGATAGTTTCCATGTGTATTGGTGTCCATAGAAACTATGTGAAATGGACTATGATGATGATGATGATGTCGTGATGTCATGATGCTGGTCTGAAAATGTTTGGGTTGGGTGTGACCAAAGGTGAAAAGAAGGTGAAAGGCGAATCGCTCTTTCATTGACAAGGACCAAAATGATGGCATAGGTAGGGGTTGTTAGAACAAAGAGCCCCATTCATGCATTACGTCGTTGACCATGGTCGTGTTAAAGTGGTAATCGAATCACTTTGACATTAAAGTGAGCTCGAAGTCCCTTGGGCAGGTGTTATGATAGGAGGAGGATAGGGTAACCCATTTGAAGAGCAGGGATAACCTTGCCCCTTTTTATAGGAGACCCTGAGAACGACTATAGGCATGTCCATGACTTGATAGTTTGTCAGTCTTTTTTTTTTCTTTTTTCTTTTTTTTTGACGGTGGACTGATCGATGCGGGAAGTCCACATAGGGATGTTGCTTTGCTTGGTGGTCATATATGTGAAGCTGATCGATGCGGAAAGCTTCAGAAAGAGTGCTATTTGTAGCAAGATTTAGTCATAGCCATCCTTCGAGGGAGTGGTCTATATTTTTGATTTATATAAGTTTGAATAACTATCCTTCGAGGGAGTAGTCTATTAGCTACATCAATGATAGTACAACTATCCTTCGAGGGAGCAGTCTGCCTTTTGATTTTGATTTGGTGACCTTGGATATGTTTTGACATCTCGATTTTTTTTTTTTTGATAGAATTTGGAGTCATGGACAAGACTATAGAAGTTTAAGGGCTCCCTTTTATTAAGACAAAGCATCCATGCGTCATAAAAGGGTTATAGAGGATTTTTTTAGGGGAATAGGGTTGAAAGGAATGAGGATTAGAAGGATGGGGATTGCTCAAGGGATGAGCTCAAGTTAAATGTCAAGTGGATGAGTACTCGACTAATAGTAGAATGGTCGTAGATGCAAGGCATAAAAGGGGCTCAGGTTCTGATAAGTCCCTGGGCCATGCTAGTGCATTATGATGAAAGGTCCGAGCCAATGTGGAGCAAACGTGCCTCGTTTACTTCTCTCCATATTGGTCATGATGATTGATGATGCTTTGAAGAAGTGATAGGTGCTTGGTTGGTTGATGTTTGATAATTGAAGCTGGTTGATATTGGTTGATGTTTGGTTGATTGAAGTTTGGTCGCTGATTAGTTGATGCTGGTCGGGGTCATGATTAAAAAGTTGGTTGATGATTGGACTATGTGTGGTCAAGGTTTTGTCAAGGTCATGGTCAATGTCATGGTCAATGGTTGGTCGAGGTTATGATAAGAAGGTTGATTAATGGTTGGTCAAGACTTGGTTGAGGTTTGGTCGAATGTCTAGTCAAAGTTGGTCGAATGTTTGGTTGAAGGCTTGGTTGAATGTTTGGGCGAAGGCTTGATAAGGTTGAATTCCCCCAGTCACTTAGGGAGAATGTTGGATAGATTGGTCAAGGTCAGTTGAGGCTTGGTGGTCAGATGGACTATGTTGATGTTGAATAATGGGGTCAAAGGTGGCAAAGGAACCAAAGTCTGGCGTGAAGATCCTGATTTAGGTGATGAGGTTTGAGAAGCATGGGTCGGTGTCAAAGATTTGTTGAAGGGGTGGTCAAGAGGATCCTTGATGAGAAGGGTATCTTTTTTTTGGTGTTGATGAGTGACAGCTTTAAGAGCACAACAATGCTCAGTGTCATGTCCTAGAGTGTGATGATAGTGGCAGAATTTAGAGTTATCGAACCAAGATGGTCTTAATTTGAGAGTTGATGAAGGGGGTGGTGTTGAAGGTTTGTTGTTGACATGGTCGAGAAGAAGGGTGTCATTCCCCAGACATTGGCAAATGACGACCTTGAGGGCACAATAATGCTCAGTGTCATGCCTAGGTATGCGATGATACGCACAAATCTGAGTGTCATCGAACCAGGGTGGTTTTGATCTGAGAGATTGGTATGGTTTAAGAGGTGGGAGATTGATGCGAGAGGACTACAATAATTGCCATAACAACAAGGCATAAGAACCTGCTAACGGGTCGGGATGTTTTGTTGTAGTGAGGGTTGATGACTTTGATTTGAGAGGCGTAAGAGGCATTGGTCAATGGTTTGGAGGAGATATATGTCTATTAGGTTGAGAGAGTAATGGAGGCGACTTGCCTCTATGAAGTATGGGAGTAGGAAGCAATCCTTTTAAAGTGGCCAGATGCGGGCCCAAAATTGAAGGTAATGATGAAGGTGGGGGAGGAATCCTCCGGTGTGGTTTAGTGGTCTTCTTTGGTTTGGGTTGAGGACCACCATTGTGCGAGGTGAGGTTAGAGAATGGGCAAACATCAAGAGATTTAATCTCTTTTAGCACGATGGGTGCTTGTGCGGGTTTGGGCTTAGATGTGGATGGTTCTTCTCTTGATGGAGAAGGGATTGAAGATGTGGGATCTTTAGGTGAAAAGAGTGCCAGAATAGTCATGGCTTCTATGTGTGGTTGAGGAGTCAAAAAGGTATGATCATCTAATGATGATAAGAAGGATGAAGGTGAGACAGCTGGTGTTGATGTGGTCAAAGCGTCCTCCACTATGGGAGAGGTCGATGGAGGACTAATAGGAGAAGAAGATTCTTCTAACTGTGGAAGATAAATGGGAGGAGATGGCTCTTCTACCTATGATGGAGGTTGGTCAGGGATAAGAGGTGAGACCATGTTGACCGTGTGTTTATGATGGTCTTGAGAGTCATTGGTTATGGTCTGAATGTTGTCTTGGGTAGGAGGATGGTTTGGGAATGGTTGTTTGAAGATGTCGATGTTTTGATTTGGTGGGGCATTCGGGTTATCTAAAATAAGATCCCCCTTGTCAATCATGTCTTGGATGATGTCCTTGAAGGTTCGGCAATTGTTGATGTCATGGCCTTAGACGCGGTGAAAGTGACAGAAGTTAGCCTCCCTATACCATGTAGGGAGGGCTTTTGAAGGGTCGAATTGAGGTGGTCAGATTGGAGGGAGATTAAGGACCCCTTGTTTGACGAGTTTTTTCAAAATGGAAGCGTATGATTCTCCAAGTGGAGTGTAGTTATGCTGTATGTACCATTGTTGGAAGTATTTGGTGATGCTTTTAGATGTTGAAGGTTGAGGTTGATTAGTTGTTGTCGAGGATGGTGATCTAATGACCACAGTGTTGGCCACTCCTTTGGATTTGGAGTTGGCAGGAGAAGAAGGTCTGGAAGAAGAAGGGTCATTGGCTTTTGCATTGGTATTACATAATTTGACCTTATCTTCTTCAATGGCATGGAGTTCAAGCTTTCGGGCCATGGCGAAAGCTTCGTTGAAAGTGCAGAATGTTTGAATCCACAAGGTGGAAGAGATGTGGCTAGCACATGCTCGAGAAAAGAGCTTGATGAGCTCAGGTTGGGGCAAAGAGAAGGAGAGTTGGTTAATCAAGCCTCTCCAATGGGCGACAAAATCGGTTATTGACTCATCGTCGAATTGCCTGATGGAGTAGAGGTCTATGATTGAGACTTGTTTGGTGATATTGATTGAGAAATGGTCAAGAAATAATTGGGAAATTTGAATGAATGAGAAGATAGAATGTCTGGTAAGAGAGCTATACTAGTCAAGGGTGGCACCTGAGAGGGACATGGGAAATGTGCATAAAATTAATGCATCATTGTGGGCTATGAGGTAACAGGCATGTTTGAATGCCCATAGGTGTTGCTGTGGGTCTTCCTTACTCTGTAAGTGAGTAAATTTAGGAAGCTCCCACTGGTTGGGGTATGGTCGAATCGGGACAGAAGGATGAATGGGCTCGTTGCAAATCTGGTCGTATGACAGGACATTGCTTGAACCAAAAATGGAGGCTTCGAGACTGGACATTTTGTCCATCAGCATTTTGATGATGTCTACTGACGGATTGGTGGGAAGGGCACCCCCTAGGTTGTAAGGCACCTGAAGGGAGGTCGAAGGGGCATATGACGTACTTAGTTGCGCTTGTATAGGTGCAACATATTAGTAGTTCATCATAGGGATTAATGTCGAGGTCGAAAGAGGTTGTGCCATGGAATTGGAAGACACAAGGTGACAAGAAAATATGTCCTCACTAGCTCAAACAACCAAATAAGAATAGAAAAGAAGAAGACAAGCAAATCCTAAATGTTAAATCCTAAGAATCAACTTTTAAAATCCTATTGGCTTATGCCTTAGATGAATGTGTGGGAGGTTGGCTGTTAGAATGGGTCCTAGAAGAGGTAGTCTATGGATGGTTTTAGGTTTGTTTAGGTGCTCAAGAAGTCTAGGTTAGGTTCCGTACATGGCCTGGTGCTAAGGAGCAAGCTCCCCTCACTTCACGAGCCCAGTGATAAGCTGGTCTCGCTTAGCCAAAATATACTTTCCCTAGAGATTAGACTCTGCCAGAGAACAGAGTGGGCTTTCCCCTTGGTGATGAAATCCAAGTGGGATTGCTGGGATGGGTAAGGTATTCGCTGGGGGATGAAATCCCAGTCGGGCCTTGTCTCAGGTGAGTTTGATGTTTAATTTGTGCAAGTGGTTTAGGTTGTGTAACATCAAGTGATCTATGATTAATTCAATATGCGGTTATTAATTACTAAGTGTGGACTAAGAAATGCAAGCAAGTAGAAATGCAATGCAATGTGTTTTAAGCCCCAAGTCGAAATGTTAAGTTGGAATGAAAACAAGTTGAGAAAGGGTTGAAGAATATGATTCTTGACTAGCCTAGAATGCAAGAAAAGAAAGAAAAGTTCTTTTTATTCCTACTTATGATGTCATTTAGAAGAGAAGGAAGAGGTGAAAAGGGAGAAACCTAATGCACCCTATATGAAAAGAAGGAAAGAAACCCAAGGAAGACCCTAGGGTCCCACCGGGCATGCCAGAATGTTTCTACACTAATTTTGCTTTTCACATTCAAGAAAGGGAACTGAGAAACTTAAAGAAAATGGACAAGGGTTTGTACGTACCTGGGTTGTAGACATGTGCACCAGAATTCAGACATTGTGAGAACTCCTCTTTGGTTGTGGAGGATGACACCTGAAAGAGAAAACACTAAAACACGAAAAATGTTAGATGACAAAAGGGTGGACTGCCAAGCAAGAGCTTGGTCCTAAAAGCACAAAGGCTTCTTGGAGGATGTCAGTCCACTGTTAAAAATAGAGTGCTGATCAGAAACAAAAAGTGATAAATGGTAAAAGATAGAAAGAAAGAACTTAAGGCAAATGTGTACCTATTTAGAAGCAATCTGCCTTTGTACAGTCACCAACATCAGTGGTATTAATGGCATCAGTCAGGGAGGTCACCGATGTCGGTTATGATGCTAACATCAGTAGGGGTACTGGCCGAGGTCGATCAGGGCAGTAGTCAGGGATGAGTTACAGGTCTAGTCTTGGTCTGTAGAATGGACTGAGGCTTCATCTGAGGGTTAGGGAGGTCTATTTAGAGGTCTGAGAGATTGCCTGGAGGTCTGAGGGACTTGTTTTGGGTCTAAGGGACTGAGAATGTTGTCTGGGAATGGACTGGATGGATGACAGGGCAAAAGGAAGATGAACGGGAGACAGAGGGCTGAGAAGGCTTTTCAGCCTCTCAGGGACAGACAGGTTGAGGTCTAGGGAGTAGTTAGCTAAATAGATGAATGCAGATAAGAAATGAAATGGAAAATAACACTGTGTTTACCTCTTGCTTGCTAGTTAGAGAATGGAGAAACCTGTTGTCAGAGCTGTTGAAGAACCTGCAAATGGAGCTATTGCTTGGAGCTGCTCTGCAAGGTACCTATAGCTATTGGGATTATTGTGTGAGAGGGAGGAGAAGAAAATCTGAATGCCAAAGTGTCAAGAGAGTTCTGTTCGTGGGGGGGGGGAGAATGGTTGCAAAAAATGGTTTTGAAGGCTGTCGATGACGGCAGAACCGTCTACGTCGGCCGAATAATGATCGATATCAGCGAAGGCAGAATGGGTACAGAGGCTAAAATTAGCCTCTATCCATTCTTGCATGCTGCTGGGTCAAAGGGCCATGGGAAAACGATCGAGGAAGACATAAATGGATGTGGGAGGAAAGATAAAGGGGAGATTTGGGCAATAAAGGCTAGGAGAGAGGTGGGGGCATCTAAGGAGGGGATCCAAGGTGGCATGGGTGAGGTGGAAGAGGGGCCACTAAATTAAAATATTTAAGTTATTTTAATTTAATGAATGGAGGGGACTAAGGTAAGGGTTAGGATATGGGTCAAGGGGGACAAGAGGGGAGGACGAAAGATGACCAAGGTGCAAACACGTTTTCGGTGTCTACAGAAACAATAAAGGAGCTAGAGTAATCAAATAGTGTGTAGGATAGGGAAATACCTAAAACATGACGTTCATAAATAAAATACACCAACATGAAGGAATCATAGCATAAGGAAATAGACATAAATCTTGAAGTAGAAAGGATAAATGGCTAGTCAACTAGTTGTAAATTGAAGGATGACACATAACAGAGATGGAACTGAAATGATGATGAGGGAAAACAAGATATATGAGGTAAGATTTGAAATAATTATTTTAAAAATCATAAGGATAAAGTTCTAACTCATCCTTGGCTACCCTAACATAGGCCTTCAAATTTGGGAACCAAGACTACTTAATGATAATTGTCCATCCCCAAATCGAATGAGCTAGTGAGTATATCGTGATAACTATAAAAGGAGTCAAGTCTTGTTTAAAGTTGTTGATGGTGATTTTTTGTTGATGGTTGCTTTCTATTGAGATTGAGGCAATAGAAGGGAAAAGACCTAAGGGATAAACTCTTCTAAACTGTAGAGTTAAGAAAGTGAGTGAGAAAATATTTCAGAGCTCTTAGAAGGGATCTAAGGGCCCCTATGTAAGATTTTAAGTTAATAATATCATGTATGATTGTTTTTGTTAATGAAAATAAGTTTGAGGATTTTTTTGAGTACTCTGATGGCTACGTGGTGAGGTGTCTCTTCACTAGGAACCCCCACTGTGGCTACACCAAAACATTTCATAAATATTTTTAAGCAATTTCACACAAAGACTAAGAGCTATACATAATAGACAAATGAAATTATAATCTATTATATAAAATTAATAGCATAAATGAAACATAGAAGTATAAATTATTGCACACCTTGTATATGTAATGTGATCTTATCCTACTAAATAAAATATTCATGTACATAATATAATATAGAGATGTTAGCAAGACATTTATAAATAGTATATAGATCAATAATATAAGAGTTATAAAAATGGTAACACATGTAAATATTTACCTATGGATAAGATGCCCCTAGTTTAGCATGGCCCTTAGGTAGAGGAAATCCCAACATCTTATTCTATATGAAATTGTATGTCCTACATAACACTCATAAATACCAATAACATTCAAATGTGAATGAAAAAGAGTATGATATCTACCAATCATGAGATAAATAACATATCCTAATGATGTAAAATAGATGTATAATCATGCTCAAGGCCTGATTTGGGTTTTTTAGAATAATTTGAATGTTTTTTGTATTTATGAAATATTTGATTTTTTTGGTAATTTTTTTGAATTTTTATACAAGAATAAATTAGACTATTAGATGAAACCATGGGTTCAAAATTATAATAAAGGAGAGGGATTTGAACAATCCATAACATGTGTCAATTTAAATTATGCACTGAAAATAATTGCATGGCCGTGTGTGAGTAAGATGTCCCCATTGTATATGTGAATTCTAACTTTAAAAGGTATGTAGGAGATATAATATAAATGTGAATGAATGATTGTACATCTTAACCTTATCAAATATACACTTTTTAATGAATGTAATGTGCATGTATGAGAAATATAACACATAAAATAAATATGTTTATTGAATAAGTATTATTTTGTATTTTATAACTAAGTGGAATTAATTTTTTTTTATTAAGGCTCTATTTTCATAGTTTATGATTTGGTTATGAAAAATGGTACATGATAGGATCAACTAGTTTAGGATAGTACTGGAAGTCAATTTTATTCATTATTGGATGCTACTTTCTTTGATATAAAAATTAAATTTTCTCAATTTAAACCATGTAAACAACAAATAAAATATCAAATTATGGAAGTATAGATCATTATATTGGACTATTTAGATCTGGAATGTGAAAAATAAGATCTAAGAGGTCAGGAGACTCACTTAGATCCAAGGTTTAGAATAAAATCTATCCAATTTATTTTGTGTGCAACAAGTAGAAGAATAACATGATGAAATAATCAAGAAGCTATGAACAATCAGTTTTTTTATTTTTTCTTTTATCATTTGAATGAATGATTTTGAATGTTTTAGAGTGATTGAAATTGTAACATGCTAATTAATGATCCCATCAAGATACAAGTCATAATAATAATATATACTAAGTTATGGAAGAATCACATTTATTAAGCAAAATTGTTAGATGTAGATGACTTGAAATAAAAAAATGCATTGTGTGATGTATTAAAACTATATAGATCACTACTCGTGTAATCCCATATGGGAGGAGTAGCTCTACAAAATGTATAATGTTTTGAAATATGATGAGTAGTAGAAGAATGTGCCAAATATTGTGATTTTTTGGGAACATGTTGATATGTATGTATTACCAATTTACAATATATTACATGCGATGATGCCTTTTTTGAAACTTGACACATTTTATGATATGTTTGTTTTTGCATTGGTTACTTTTGAGACTTTTCCATTTTTTTTCTTAGGTGAAAACATATGAATAAGTGAAAAAATTGTAAATTTGCTTTGTTCTTGAATAGATGTATCAATAAATTATTGTATTGGATGGGGATAAGGAGGTACTCTAGATTGTAGAGGGTACTCATATTTGATTCCTAAAATTATAGACACTTGATTGTAATGAATGTATTTTAGGCATCTATGTACCATATAAGGTACAACATAAAGACTCTATAAGAATGAATGTCCTAATATCATATAAAAGACCCCATTTTGTATAATTATAAAATGAGTGGATAACATAGTAGGACCCACTAGAAAAGGCAATGCAATGTGTCCCAAAGTAGTTTGTTGTTTCCCACTAAATGTTGCTTATATGTCATGATGTATGTAACCTAATAAATGGAGTAATGTCATTGTGTTAGTAGTGGTTCATGGGTTTCACAGGAACATGTTAATTACAAGGATAACACTATGATTTAAGGGAGAGCTTATAATAATTTATTAATAGATATAGATTTTCAACATTCATATTAAGATCATAGATATTTAACATAGGAAAATGCAATTGCATAGTAATCACATCTAAATATATGCTAAGAGATATATAACAAAATAAATACATTTAAAATATATACTTGTTCACAAAATTGTATAAAATACAAAATAAAACATATGGAAATCATATTAAACACCCTATTGAATCTCTATTACATGTATTTTTAACAACTGGAACATCGATCTCTCACACACACATACACATTTAGAGTGTAAAGTCTTTTACAATCCTTTGAACATGTTCAACTAAAATATTCATACACTATTCAACAACTACGCAACAACCCATTTTATACATTTTAAATAAATATATACCCTAAAGGTTGTTATCATTATAAACTTTGAATCCATTATTATTTCACAATTATGTCACCATGTATTCTATTTATTCATAACTCCATGCTCATAATACAAGACCAAAATATAATAACCATGTAATAAATTTAGAGTAACTATCAACAGAAAGGAAAATGTGGTTCTTGTGCATGTGTCACATATATTTATTTGATTTCATATTTGTGTGATATAATTTTAGAATGGATTTATTTATGATACACATTATGTATTACATATCTTCAACACATAGGTTTAGGTTTTTTACTCTGGACTCCTGCACTATCATTATCTACCCATCCAAGAAGGGAGGGTCATCCACTTGTTTGGGAAAGAGTGTGAGGATCTATGGTCTGTGGTTGGTGTGGAAAAGTGCTCAAATGGTGCTCTCCCTCCTAGTTAGAGTAATATACTTGAGACTTCACTTGAGATTAAATATTGATACTTGATTCATGGAGACTCTTGAGTCATGGTGACTCTACTTAGAAGAGATTTGTATCATGTTTTATCATTTGAGATATTTTTATGTATTGCTGAAAATTGTAACATTTATATATTATACTTATACAACAATGGCTATAATGTTGTATTAGCTGTGGTGAATCTTTACTATTTCATTTATGATGAGATGTAATATTTATTGATGTTTTATTACTGTTTAAGAGTTTTATATTTGTTCATGGTAATCCTTAGATAAGTAGATAAACTATGACATTTTTAGTTAATTAAATTAATACAATTAGTTAAATATCACTAGTTAGGTTTCTTATGGTGAAATATCTATGTTGAATATTTGTATTTAATTTTTTTAAAAAAATATTGCAATATTTTAGTAAAACCTAGTGGGGTTGTAACATTGTGGTATCAGAGTTGAGGCTTAAACTCTAGGACTTAATGTGTCTGCTAACACAAACTTATTCTCCTGATAAGCATGAATAAAAATGATGTGCACTATACTAGGAGGAGAGGTACTTTGAATATTGAACCCCCTATTAATATAAATCAGTTTTCCATTGAGCAACCTATAAAGTTGAACCAAATCCTCATAACCATGCAAGAAACTAATGACCAAATTGTGGCCCTAGAATATAAAGTGCATGGCCATGAAGAGGAGAATACTCAGGAGGATCTTGAAGAACATCTTGATGACTAAGAACATATTCAAGAGTAGAGGCATGAGGAAGTACCATAGGATATGAGAACTCAAGTAGCTATAGAGTTGACACATGACATGAAAAAGGTGAATCCACCCAAGTTCGATGGATCTATATTGGGGGATAGATCTAAAGCATGGATGATATAAATGGATAAGTATTTTAAGATTTAGAATTATTAAAAAGTCACAAAATTAGTCTAGGGAATTTATCAGATCGCTAGTAAAGAAAAAACTTGGTGGGTAAACAAGAATCTTGAGATGAACCTTGAAATAGTTTGTGACACTATTTATATCATGATGGCTTCCACATCTATACTCCAATCAAAATATTATGGATTTTTATAATATTAAGCAAGGGGATTTGATAGTGAATGAATACTAGGATAAATTCACCAAGTTTCTTAAGTATGTACCTCATTATCAAGCAGATGAGAGGTTTGAAATTAGGAAACTCATCATGGGATTGAAACCCTGAATTGGTTATGAAGTAGATGCACATGGTCCATCTACCATGGAGCAGGTGTTTGAGAAGGCAATAAAGTAAGAAAAAAAATTAAAATCTCTTGCCCAAGTCAGAGATAAGTTTAAAAATAAATTTAGAAGTTTTAAACCAAATTTCAAGAATAAGAACTAGAAGTAGAGGAGTGGAGATTACAAGGGTCAGTTCAAGAATCAAAATGCTAAGTTCAATAGTGGTTTAGGGAATAGGAATCTTGGTAATGGTTTCAAGGGTGTTTTGAAGGGAAACCAATATACTGAGAGGAAAAGACTAGTTTGAGGTTACTTCAATTGTGGAGGTGGCCATTTTTATTGAGATATCC
This sequence comes from Torreya grandis, assembly GCA_037957365.1. NCBI lineage: Eukaryota > Viridiplantae > Streptophyta > Pinopsida > Cupressales > Taxaceae > Torreya > Torreya grandis. Next base: position 467,316 of record JARHVA010003803.1, on the reverse strand, counting down.
TCAAGACAAGTCTAAGAACAAGGGTTTAATTTCTTGGTAAGGTAAGTTTTAGTAGTGGAATCATGTAGCTATTGATAATCAATAGGCTAAGTATCAAGCTTCACCCATAGAAATATTAGGTATTTTTTTGATCATATAATTTTTATTTTGATTGATATGGAAGTTACATAATGTTTCATTACTCCTAGATTTATTATTAAATTGTCGACAAATGCTAAAGTTATGACAAGTGCAAGGTTGGTACAATATAGGAATAAGTATAAGGTCAAAATTGTTAAGTGTTTAATCAAATTAGAGATTAGGTTTTTTGAGTTCACTACAATAGTAGATATTTATGCAACACCATTAGGATCATATGATGTGATCCTAGGAGTCAATTGGCTTCCAAAGCATAAAGCTAAGGTTGACTATTTTCTAAAGAAGGTTGAGTGTCAAGATGCTTTCAAAAATTAGACACAACTTTAGGGTGAGAGAAGGGATTTGAAGCTAAGGCAAATTTATACAATTTAACTCAAGAAATCTCAAAGGAAGGTATGCCATGCATTTATCATTAATATAAATGAGATGGAAGAATCTAAGGAATAGTCTATCAAAGATTATCATTTTATAAGAAACTTCAATGATGTATTTCCAAAAGAATTACAAGTATTACCACGTAAATGCAATTTTGATTTCTTGATTGATATAATACCTAGATTAGAACCACAATCTAAGACATCATATAGAATGACAATCATATAATTGGTTGAGTTAAAGGTACAACTTTAGGAGTTTTTGTTGAAAGGGCTAATTCAATCAAGTGTATCACCATAGGGTTCTCCAATTTTTTTCATTAATAAAAAAGATTAAACTCTATGCTTATCCATAGACTATAGGATGTTGAATAAATCAATGATCAAGAATAGATATCCATTGCCATGCATTGATGATCTCTTTGATCAAATACGATTAGTAGTATTTTATAAGATTAATTTTAGATTAGGGTATCATTAGTTGAGGATCCATCAAGAGGATATTATAAAAACAACATTCATGAATTGATATGGGCACTACGAGTTCACAGTGTTACCATTTGGATTGATAAATGCTCCAATAGAATTTATGAATATTATGAATAATGTGTTTAGAGATTACCTAGATCATTTTGTGTTGGCTTTTTTGATGACATACTCATTTATTCCAAGCATGAGGAAGAGCACTTGTAGCATTTGGACTTCATTTTACAAAATCTATGAAAGCATAGATTATATGGCAAGCTATCTAAGTGTGAATTTTTCTAAAAGAAAGTGTAGTATATAGGATATATTCTCTTTGTAGATGGTATTTCAAAAGATCCAACAAAGATAAGAACTATAATAGAGTGGTTGACACCAAATAATGCACATGAGGTAAGAAGTTTCATGGGATTAGTAGGATATTATAGGGAATTCATACCAAATTTATCTAAGATAGCTAAACCAATTACCTCTCTTTAGTGGAAGAATAAAAGTTTTGTCTAGTCAAATAAGTGTGAGGTAGCCTTTTAAGAACTGAAAAGGAGGCTTACTTCAGCACTAGTGATAAGAGTTCTTGATCCTAATATTCAATTCTTAGTGATCACCAATGAATCTAGGGATGGACTTGAAGGAGTTATTATGTAGGATGGTTTAGTGGTAACCTATGAGTCTAGGAAACTAAATCCATATGAGGTGAATTATGCCCTTCATAACCTAGAACTTATGGTAATTATCCATGCTTTGCAAGTTTAGAGGGATTATCTATTTGGAAAACTATTTGATCTTAATATTGATAAATTAGGACTCCAGTGCATCTTTACCCAACCTAATTTGAATTCTCATCAAAGGGTAATTTCTATGTATGTTTGTGGATAGGATAGTAACATGGAACTATCGTCTTATAATACCTAAGAGTATTTTCATGTAATATAATCATTGTTTGATTGATAAAAATTTCCACCTCTCTCTAACTAGGTAATCATTGAAGCATCTCCTTGTCTAAAAATGTTCCATGCTTACCACACCATTGTTAGTAGTGGTTCCCAGGGTTTCACTAGAACATGCTAATTATAAGATAGCTCTGTGATTTAGAGAATAGATTATATAAATTTATAGATAGATACATATTTACAACATTTAGATTAATATTGTAGATATTTAATAGAGGAGAATGTAATTGTGCAAAAATCATGTCTAGTTATACTCTAACAGAGCTCTAACAAAATAAATACATTTAAAATATATTCTTATTCATAGAATTCTATAAAATGTAGAATAAAACATATGGAAATCATATTAAGAACCCTATTTAATCTCACTT